>ML790693.1:263961-300142 GCA_009831015.1 Picea engelmannii
CTTATGTCTCTCTCTCTGCAAGTGGGTGCTTGTAGAATCTGAAGGTTGGTGCCTTCACTCAGTTGGTGCTGAAGTAAAAAGGAAGTCGGTGCTTCCACCCAGTGGGTGCTGGGATTCTGTGGGAGTTGGGGCTCTCAGCTAGTCGGTGCTGGTAATCAGAGGTTGTAGCCTCTATGAGTTGGTGCTCATAAAATATGAGATGTAAAGTAGTTATATCTTTCTTAACATCCTAAGAAGACGAGGTTTTTTCCCTGGTTGGGTTTTCTCTTGAAAAATTTGTGTCTCATACATGTGATTGAATGTTGTGTGTGATTGCTATTCTTTATGTTATCTGCTCTATGTTCATAACTCTGAATTTCACAGTAATGACTCACTGCCACTGAGATTATTGATTCAAAGTAAAAACAAGGGAAATTATTGCTAATCTACACTAACTGATTCACCCCCCCCTCCCAGTTAGTTCATACCTGTAACACACCTAACTTATGATATCATGAGTGGTATTGACAAGATATGGAGACATTGCAAAGCATCAAACTTATGATGCCATAAGGGAGATACCATTGAAGCATCAACATTCTGTGTGGATTATTTGAGCAAGGGTCTGGACAAAGATATCTTGGTGAAGCAGTTGTACCTACATCCATGGCTGTAAGCATCTCACTTTGTTTTCATATGCGTAATTCTAACAAAATGGTCGCTTGCACATTTTGCAGAATTAAGGGGCTTAAGCTCGTCAGCTCAAGATCTATATTGAGGAAATGGAATAAGGTGATGGAGCTTTGATCTAGGTGGATATCGAGGCCACCCACCTTTTCCAACTAGCTCAAAACAATTTTCGGACAATTTTGGCAATTTACTATTTTTAGCAGTTTTAACTTTCGGGGCCATTTTGAGGGCCTAAATGAAGTTTTTTTGGGATCAAGATTATAAATTATAACTAAATGAATTATTTATCCCATAAAATTAATCTCCTTGATGATACCTTTCCAACAGTCTATCATACGCCTAAAACGAAGATCGTATGCAAAAGTTACGACCCTAGGAAGTTGATGTACTAACTTACCTAAACGAGGCCCACATGACTTTTGGCGCTTCAACTCCTAGGGTTAGGTTTTTATATGTATAGGGATTTTTGAATTATTTTTTATTGTAAAAATTCCTTCATGTCCTCATGGTAATCATCTTATTTTGAATGAGTGCAGTTGTCACATCTCTTCTCAGAGATAAGCCACCACCATTCCAACAAGCTTGTTTCCTCTGCATTTTACAGTTTCAGCTTATTTCCTTATTGAATAGAAAATCAGTTTTATTGTATCTCTGTTATTTTGTGTTAAGAACCTATTAATAATATATATTCATTTCATTCTACTCATAAAATCTAGATCAGTGGTATCAGAGTGGTATGCTCCTTGTCGTCTTAATGCATGTCCCCAACGAGGTCGCAGTACAAAGAGTTGGGTCTCGAGCTTGTTTCTCTTGAGGACAAAATATCTCACACACCCCAAAAAAATATAATGGTAGGATAAAAGAAATATGGTGGGACAGGAGATCCTTTCAAACTATTGATTAAGGAATCCCTCACACAACAAAGGAACACGATGATGGATAGTTTCGCGCAAATCCTTCAACGACTACCAACAGGGGACAAATCTTATTCGAGCGGAGGCGCCACCCCCTTCAAGGTGAAAATAAGATTTTATATTCCTATATTTGAAGGTCAGATAGACGTATATGTTGTAGACAAGTGGTTGAATCTACTAGAAGGGTATTTTTCTGTCCATAACTTTTCGAATAGAGAAAAGATTACTTTTGCACTCCTTCAATCCATTCCCCATGACAAAGATTGGTGGGAAACTTTCTGTGAGAAAAAGGAAACAGAGGAACCCTCATTATTTACAGTCACAACCACCTAGGATTCTTTCATGGATTCTATTAAGGAACAATACTACCCTGTTGAAAGTTATGAGGACTTGTGTACCAAATGGACCGCATTGTGGCAAGTAAGAGACCAAGTAGTGCCAGATTTCACGAGTATCTTTCATACGTTGTGCACCAAGATGGGTATCAAAGATTCAAAGTGACATATGGTGCTCAAGTATCATGACGCTCTGCATAGCTACATTCAGACTGAAAAGAAATTTTTGGACATCTCATCCTTGGGCGCGGCCTACCGATATGTCGTCAAAATCGAGCATAAGCTAAAAAAAAAAGACGTGACAATTTGGGCTCGGGAACCCCTCACAACAAAAGCCAGGAAAGGGAGGCCCCAACCCATAGAACAAAGAATAGAGTAAATATGGACAATATCATGACAACCATTCCAAGACACAAACAAATAAGAACACTGGAAATACAAAGAAAGATATCGGGAAGTGGTGTGACTTCCATAAGAGCCCTTGGCATAACACTGTTGATTGGCGCTCAAATCAGTCACTTGTGGCCTAGATGAAAGCCTCTAAATCAGATGCAGGTTCAAACTCTGAGATAGAACCAGAAAGGGGAAGATAGATCATTGATGAGGAACCCAGTGCCACCATTGCTGCCACCAAGCTCCATCCTGGTGAACTAGATGAGGCGGAAGAAGGAGAACCCCTATTCCATTTACATATGTGGGTAAAAGGCACCCCATTGCACTTCATCATGGATAGTGTTAGACAGAAGAACCTCATCTTAGTAGATGTTGTCAAGAGGCTAGCCCTGCTGACAACACTGCACCCACAACCCTACACCATTGGATGGTTCCACCAAGGAAGCGATCTCCGCGTCAGCCAATAGTGTCAACTGTCGTACGAAATCAAGCCCTTCAAAGAGGAGGTATTGTATGATGTTTCTCCTCTCGAAGTTTGTGATTTTCTTTTGGGCCAACCTTATTTATGGAAACATTATGTTGTATATGAGTCTAGGCCTCGTAGTGTTATTATTACTTTGAATGGAAAATTGTACAGGATACCCGAGGTAGTCCTAGATAGTTCTATTTCCTTGATCTCTGTTAAGAAATGCAGGAAGGTCATCTCTCATACGGGGAAGTTTGTCTTCTTTGTGGTTCACTCTCAGAATAAGCAAAAGATCACAACCATATCTAGGGTCTGTACGACCAACCTCTTCACTCAACAGAAGAAAGTAGATAAGGTCATGGAAGAATACTTAGATATATTCTCCTCACCTACTAGAGTACCTCTACACTGCTAGGTCAAGCACCCCAATGATCTGAACCTTGACGCATCGCTGCCCAATGGGCCAGTCTATCACCACTCTTTCTTAGAGAATGAGGAGATCACGCAAAATATCCAAGAAATTCTCCACTAGGGGCACATCCATCCCATCTCATCACCTTGCGGGAGCCCAATTGTGATGGTATAGAAGAAATATGGAACCTAGCGAATTTGCATTGATTACTGAGCTCTGAATAAAATCATAGTAAAAAATTGGTACTCAATTCCCCAAATCAAGGACCTCCTTGATCAACTCACGGGGGACAAATACTTTAGTAAGATTGATCTTAAGTCTAGCTACCACCAAGTCTTGATAGAACAGACAGATGTATGGAAAACCACCTTCAAGTCAAAGGAAGGCCTTTTTAAATGATTGGTCATTCCCTTTGGTTTGACAAATGCTCCATCCACTTTCATGAGGATGATGGACGATATCCTATGACCATTCACCAATAATTTTGTAGTGGTGTGTCTGGATGACATTCTCATTTACAAAAAGACATGGGTTGAACACTTGCAGCATATTCAATAGGTTTTGCACACCCTGCGACAACACAAGCTATATGCCAACTTGGAAAAATGATCCTTTGTCATGGACATGGTCCATTACCCAGGCTACATAATTTATCAGCATGGCGTACATGTGGATCCAACCAATATCGAAGTCATCCATGACTGGCCATCCCCAACCACACTCACTGAGCTTTGTAGCTTCTTAGGCCTTGCCAATTTCTACTGCAGGTTCATGTTTGGATTCTCCCATATTGCATAGGCCCTTAGCCAAATAAATAGGGGTGGTGGTAAGACAAACTTTGCATGGGGTCAGTCCCAAAAAAAAACGTTCAACGATTTGAATAAGTTCTTATGCTCAGCCCCCGTAATTTCACTACTAGACCTGCAACATCCCTTTCAGATCGAGATAGATTCTTTAGACTATGCAGTGGGCATTTTTCTCACTCAAGATGGCCACCCTCTGGCCTATCATAGTGGGACACTGTCAAATGATGTCCGTAAGTACCCTAATTATGACAAATAAATGTACTCCATTCTGCAAGCCTGCCTCCAGTGGAGACATTACATTCTTGGGAAGGAGGAAGTCATCCACACTGATGATAAGCCACTGCAGTTCATGTAGACACAAGAAAAATTGCAAAATGATCACCATCAAAAGTGGTCCACATACTTGCAGCAATTCCACCTTAACATCAAGTATAAAACATGAAGCACCAATCGCATCACTGATTGCCTTAGCAGACTGCCAATTGTGACACTCACCACGGTGCTAGAATCCTATGGCCATGAGACCTTTGGATGGCCCCAACGGTATGAGACGGACCCAAAATTTGCCACCACCTACCAAATGTTGGGTAAAAACATAGTTGTCGATAGTTTCCATCTTCAGGATGGGTTGTTATGTCATCTAGGCCATATCTGTGTTCCATCAACCAAGTGAGAAAATATGATCTAGGAATCCCACTATAGTTGGGTGGCAGGACACTTCGGCATCGAAAATACAGTGGTGATACTACAGAAACATTTCTACTAACTGAAACTTCAACAGGAGGTCAAAAAGTATATCAGGTCTTGCACTGCCTATGCTATTGCCAAACAAACCACTAAGAAACAAGTTTTTTACACCCCTCTTCCTACTCCTGACAGGCCATGGGAATCCATATCCATGGACTACATGTCGGGCCTCCCATCCACCAAGTGGGGAAATGTCTGTTTTTTTGTGGTTGTTGATCACTTTTCGAAGATGGTGATTCTGGTTGCCTGCTAGAAGAACATCACAACAGAGGCCACTGTCAAGCTCTTATTTGAACAAGTCTAAGTACATTTTTGAATCCCACAAACCATTTTCTGATATTTGGACATTCAATTTCTCAGCAAATTTTGGTCAATCCTCTAGTCACTGCTGGACACCAAGCTCACCAAATCCACAGCCTTCCACCCCTAGATAGATGGCTAAATTGAGGTCATCAATTGAATGATTGTGCATATACTTCGCATATATAATTCAAAGCACCCTTGCACATGGGATGAGAGCCTTCCCTATTTCCAACATAGCTACAACTAAGCCCTGCATATCTCAATTGGTCACAACCCCTTTCAGGTGGGGTTGGGATTCCAACCATTGGGTCCCATAGATGTTGCCCTTCTCGTTGCGGTCACCTCAACCGTCTCATCTCCTGCTCCAAATGAAGCTGACAAACCCACCCATCTCATTGAGTGGATCCAACACATCTGCCAATAGGTATAGAATAGCCTACAAAAGTCCAATGATAAGTACAAGCATCGCCATGATCAACATTGGGTGCCACATAAGTTTCAGGTGAGCGACAAAGTTTGGTTTCACTTGCTAAAAGAACGCCTTACAGGACCCCATCTGAAGCTTTTCCCACTCCGTTATGGGCCATACATCATCACCAAGGCCATGGGAGATAATTATTTTTAGCTCAACATTCCTCCTTTCCTTTCCCTGCACCTAGTGTTCAACATGGATCTCCTTCGCCCTTATTTCCCACCATTATTAGACACCTCAGATGTAGCAGATAATATGACACCAACATAGATAACACCTGAATGCATAAAAGAAGAATCCAATGATCAGATTGTGGACACACATATCAAGGTAACTTGAAAACAAAGGATCCAACTTTACCAAGTCATCAAAGCAGGGCAGCTCCTGAACCAAGGCAAGTGGTTCACCTGGGGCCAAATTCAACAGAAATTTCCTCATCTGATGGGGGAACTCAAGGAAATGGAGACCATTTATTTCTAAGTAGGGATGATTAATATAGGTGGATATCAATGGCCACCCACCTTTTCCAACTGCCTCAAAACATTTTTCGAACAATTTTGGTAATTTACTATTTTTAGCAGTTTTAACTTCCGGGGCCATTTTGAGGGCCTAAATGAAGGTTTTTCGGGATCAATATTTTCAATAATATCCAAAGGCATAATTCATCCCCCAAAATGGATCTCCTCTATGATACCTTTCCAACGGGCTATCATAATTCATCCCCTTGGAATTTTATGTACTAACTTACCCAAACGGGGCCCATATGACATTTGGCGCTTCATCTCCTAGGGTTAGGTTTTTGGATGTCTAGGGTTTTTGGAATTATTTTTTATTGTACAAAGGACTTCAGAGCCTCATGGTAATCATGTTATTGCGAATGAGCATAGCTGTCACATCTCTTCTCAGAGATAAGCCGCCACCATTCTAGCAAGCTTGTTTCCGCTACATTTTATAGTTTCAACTTATTTCCTTATTGAATAGAAAACCAATTTTACTGTATCTCTATTATTTTGTGTTAATCACCTATTAATAATTTGTAGTCATTTCATTTTTCTCATAAAATATGGATCAAGCCTCCATTCATAATAAGGAGGCTGAAGGCCAGAATACCAGAGTCGATAATGCAGAGACAGAGTCCAATGGACGCAAGGAAAAAGGAGAACATGAAACATTGATAGAAACGGTAAGAAGATTGAATATGGAAGTGTAGAGATACAAAGAATAAAAAGAGAGACCGGTGAGAGAAGAAAGCCAGAAAAATGATCGAGTTTTACCGACTTTAAATCAGTTGCAGAGACAAACAAAGAAGGGATCAAAATCAAGACAAGAGGAAGGAGGCAGGTGTCATGAAAGAAGGGATGATCATGGAAGAGATGGTTGTTCCAGAAGTGCTAGAAGAGATCTTGGACACCCATCACTTCCTCAAAATAAATGTTTATGCAACAGATGATCTTGTAAGCAGTCCATAGGTGTTTCCTGTCAGAGACCATAGAAGGAAATAAGAGGTAGATTGTTTGCAAGGAGATCTGAAGAAGCTCAAGCCACCTGTTGGCCCTTAGTTATGGAAGGGAGTGAAGATCAAGGAAGAAAAGGAAAAATGTGAACTACATGGAAGACAAAGTGAATGTCACTAGGTCGAAGTGAGAAAAAGAGAAGAAAATATGGAGCGAAGCCCAAGAAAAAATTCCCTTGGACGAGGAGATTGAGGATGACAGATAAATAAGGAAGAAGGATCGTGGACAACTCAACAATTGGAAAAATCCATTGTTAGATGCTTTGGAGAACCATGCGAGAAGGAAGGAAAGACAGAATTGTGAAGCCCTAAAAATGTGCGTCAATTTGACCTAGGGTTTAGACACCTAGGGTTTTGGTATCTAGGGTTTTGACACCTAGGATTCAGCCTAAGGATGTTGGTGAGATATTGTAATGTATAAATAAAGGTCAAGAGGACCTGGGTTGGGTTGTTGTCATTATTACTAGTCTTGATCTAGTTTTTGTTGGTAGGATCGTTGTTGTTATTTGAGAGAAGTGTTGAGTGTGAGAACCTTATGGTATTGGAAGATATTCAACTGGGTGCAAAGATCAACCATGCAGCTGGGTGCGCAGGAAGGGGGAGAGATAAAGAGAAGAGAGAGATCTACTAGTTAAGAGCGCATATCAGAACTATATGCTTTCCTCTTAATATATTATAAAGAATAGTTCTGTGGACATAGCCCTAGAGAGAGGGTGAACCATGTATATATGTCTTGTGTGTGTGATTGATGCTGTGTTATTTTTCCTTGATATACTATTATTGCATTGTTGTGATAGATTTGATATGTGTACTGAGTATATCTAAGCTGATAAGTGATATATGCATGTTGTATTGTTATGGTATTAGGTCCACTTGATATTCCCCTTGGTTGTAGATACTTCAGTCTTTCAAACCCCCCATAGTTTCTTCGAGTAAGAATTCATCTTCTTCATAGGTGTAGCCGAAAGGGCTAGTAGTTAGGGATTGTTGGTGTGCTCTTAGTGTTGAACCTCGGGTCTGCCCCTGTGCCAAAAAATGGTTCCGTTGCCAGGACCAAAATCTTATTGAGGGAATGTTAAGGTGGTTCCATCAAATACATAGATTCAAAATTGGATAGAATATCAAGAAAAGGAATCCGCTGAATCCTAGAACAAGAACCCTAATATGAGTACATAGGATTGGTTGGAGAGACATATTTTTACTGATATACATGACATATTCTTTGGAGGAATCCATCAGGAACTATATGAGTGGTTAGATGGGTTGGAATATACCCAGTTTGAGGTCAGATCTGGACCTCTTGTAGTTTGGACATTGGTGTTGAACAAGAAGGCCAAGAGAGTTGATAACGTCATGTCAAGAGCAGTGGATCATTGGTTCAATAGCACCATTGGAGGCTACATCACCGAGTTTGTTGTTGACATAGTAGAGTCGTATAGCCAATCTGAGAGATATTTTTTCAAGGAACCTAGAGGAAATTTTTTACACTTTTTGAAGTTGAGAATTAAGATGTTGTTGCATGAGAAGAACATATTGAAGATACAGTATATTAGTCAAATCTGAAAAGGTTAATGTTCAAAAATTTAGACAACGACAACGACACAGAGGCTGGATATACATGTAGTGGGAGAGTGTTCAAATAATTTTATCTTGAAAACATGTTCAAGAAGAACTACAGAGACGAGGGTTTCTATAGTAGAGAAGAATCAAATCTGATTGACGAAGAGAATTCAAAACCCTCTAGGGAAGAGGAAGAGGAAGCGGAAGAACTTTGTCGGGACGAGCCAAAAATTTCAGGAACTGCGCAGACAGTTGAAGTAAGTTTTATTACCCCTCCTGTTGATTTAGTAGCATTAAGAAATTAGAGTAATCCAAGCCACTAGAGAGTCCAGATCACCGTCACTAGTAGTCCACCACATACTCAGTTAGGGACCCTAGGAAGATCTATCGTAGATGAGATGAGACTCGTTATCTTTAGGGGAGATGGATCTGAAGATCCTGATTAGCATTGGTTCCTATGTGAAGTCGTATGGAATATTACTAATGTCACCGATGAAGCAGTTAAAAGAACCCAGTTTATTACTACCCTAAGAGATCGCGCACTAAGCTGGTACATATATCTTGTCCAAGGACTTGCACATCCTAAGACACTGAATGAGATCAAGAATGCGCTGATTGTAGAATTTAAAAAACCTAAGTCGGATTCCCATTGTATTACATAACTGAAGGAGATCAAGGAGAAGGTAGACGAACTAGTTTGGGAGTTCGATCAGAGATTCAAGACCCTAACAGGACAATTGACTTTTCAGATTCTAGATAAGCAGAATGAGGAATGGTTCATTGCTGCCCTCTTAACACACATCAGAGTTCCTCTAATGCAATAGAAGATTGCTTCACAGGTTGAGGCCCTGGAGATTGCCATGAATTTAAAATCAACCCCTATGGGAGAATCCACCTCAGGTATGAGTTAGCTGACTAGTTTGTCTTTGCAGGTCGAAGATATGAAGGAAGACAAGTGAAAATATAAAAGAGAAGACATATGGTGTGTCATATGCATATCATAAGGCCATGAAAAGGATCACTTCCCTCTATTCCATGAATACTTGGCCTCTGGAGCCCCGATCCCTTTGAAGCAAGTCACCTTACCCTAGTGTGAGGTATGCAGAAATAGGCATCACCCGAGAGAGTGTTATTAGATGCAAAAATATGTTTAGACACCCACAAATTTGTATTGCACATTCTGTAATTATATGGGACATGATGATAGGGATTGTAGGGCTAATTATCTCATGTATGAAAGGTCAAGAGACATTGATCTGAAATTTAACTTGATCTAAAATTCAAGATCTTTTAACCATTATTTGGATGTGAAATTTTAACTGTTAACCATCTTTGTAATGCAAAATTAAGGAACATCCATGAAGCACATGAGCACATAAACATGTAAGCAAACCATCTATGAACAAGAATTGGTAACGGAGTTCACAAGACTTCCTGGATACGTCTTCAGGTCCACTCCAACAGTGAGACCTCTATTTAATTAATCTCAAATGCTTAAAAATTACAAAGAAAGTCTTAAATAAGAGCTCCCAAAAACCAACTTTCAGATCTGTGATTCTAGGCAGAAACGAACATCATAGGTGGTTGGAAAATGTCATTCTACAACTTTTGACTGTAAACTCAAGTATGCTTAGCTCACTCAAATGGGCTCTGGAGGTACTTTTCTGTTCGGCTACTCTGATGACGAAACATATAGCACATTTAGAATCCTCTCTAAATTCTGCAAATTTTGAGTATAAAGTTGACCTATTTCTAATAAGGTCACCTGGAACACCTCTTGGAATAAATTCGAATGTAGGCTCTGCATGTCAAATCCATATAGTCTTGAAAAGCATGCCACTCATCTTTTGGAGGAACTTTTCTGTTCGGCTACTCCGATGATGAAATAGATAGCATATTCAGAATCCTCTCAAAATTATGCAACTTTTGAGTATAAAGTCGACCTATATCTGAGCATGTCTCTTGGAACACCTCCTAGCATGAATTCCAATGCAGCGTCTTCTTGTTAGGTCCGTACAATATCAAAAAGTGTGCCACTCCTCTTCTAGAGGCACTTTTATGTTCGACTACTCTGATGACAAAACAAATAGCATATTCGAAATCCCCTCAAAATTATGCAACTTTTGAGTATAAAGTCGATCTATTTCTGAGCAGGTCACTTGGGACACCTCCTGGCATGGATTCCAATGAAGCATCTTCCAACTCCCCCTCTGCCTCATTTTGTGTGCTCGATTAAATAAGCAGATCCACTAACTAGTTCACCAAATTTAGCGAGCCTCCTCTAGATTTGGCGGTAACCGCCAGATTTGCTGGAAATCCATTAGATTTGGCTGAATTCGCCAAATTTTCGGCCTTCTAGAAAGTGACACGTGTCATGCTGATGTCAGCATCTGTACCACTGATGTCATCAATACGGCATGTTGACTATTTGACTTTTTATTGTTGTTTTCGAAAAAATTCAGAGTGTCATAACTTCTTCATACGAGCTCTTTTTGAGAAAGTAAATATATGGCCGGAATCGGGAGAACTAGCTGGACGCAATGGCATTGGTTTTATCTAATTCTAAGAACTTTTATTTTTGAGCATTTTCTGAGCCTAGGGACCCTTCTGAGACTTTTGGGTCATTCCTAGATCCTCCTTTTTTTCATTTGAGTATTTTTGAGCAGTTTTGGATCCACTTGGATCACACCTCCCCATTGAGAAGCTTTTGGACCACAAAAAGCTTGAAATCATTTAGAAAATAAGTGAGGACATGTTTATCTCACTTGTCCTGTATCACCTATCCATTCCTCCTGGAACCTGTACATCTGACTCAGCAACACAACAATCAACACTACACTGACATTGTTAAGTACATTAATCACATCTTCATTCAACATTGTCGGACCCAACCACATACTGTTGATGAGTAATAAGATGAATATAAACATTGAACATGTGAAAGAGATTGTACCCGAACCATGCTGACTTTTAACCATAGAAACACTATCAACCAAAACAGGTGCACTGTAGTGAAATGGCACTTCCTTTTCATGCTTAGGCTTCTTTTCTTCCTTACATTGTATAGACATGAGTGCCAAATTCTGACTTGCATTAACAACCCTTTTTAATTTTTGTGTAGTGCCCAATGATTTGTCATTTTTGAATGAATGCGAATGCACTGTGTACTCAATTCCTTCTTTAAACAAGTGATATTGATTATATTCTCAATAGAAGATCGTTTTTCGATCATATAAGTACAAACTACCCAACACAATTCCACAGAGATCTAGTGGGACCACATCAAATTCAACCTCATCTACAAACTTAGATGTAATTGCAAACTTTAGATCACATTGTTGTGTTACTTGTAATATTTTATCTTTTCATACCCAACCTAATGGATAAGTTTTCTTGTGTGGTTTCATTGTTAATCCCAATTTCTTAACTACTTCTTCTGAAATAAGATTAACTTGAGATCCACTATCTATGAGTGTGTCAACCTTTGCTTGTTTTGTAATCACTCTTATATGAAACAATGCATTCCTCTTTCTATCCTTAGAATTGTCATCATATTTAGAAGTAGAAGAACATGAAGAACCAATGTTAGCATCATTATCAACAATAGATTTACCTTTCACACCTACGATTGTTATCTTTGTTTTATCCTTGGAATCTGATCCAAGGTCCTCAACGATAATCGTGGTTGTTTGCTTTCCCTTCCAATCCTTAAACCACTTTGGTTTCATTTCAGGATGTAGCTTCCAACACTTTGCCTCTTCATGCCCTTGCTTTTGACAATGTGAGCATGTAGGTTTCTCATCACCCTTCTTCATTGTAGCTGCATGTTTCACTTTTCACTTTTCCTTGCCTTCTTTTGCCTGGATGGGTTCAGCTGAAGAAACATCATGAACACTCTTCCCTTTTGACTCAACGTGAGTTGCTTGAACACATACCTCATCAAGGTTAGTCGGATTAAACATCAATATCATATGACGTAAATAACTATGCAATCCTCCTGTGTATTTGAGAAGAGTTTCCTGAGTGTAGAGAGGTATACAAAGTATCAATGCTTTTTTACAAAATTCTTGTGTATATTCTAGCACACTTTGTCCCTTACCTTATCTCAAATTATGTCAATCCATCATAGCTTGTTGCATATACCCTAATGGATAAAATTGTTTTTAGAGTGCTGAAATGAGATCATACCAAGAGGAAACGATTTTGCCTTTTGTGGCAAGATCCTCTTGAGATCTGCTCTCCCACCAAATGAGAGCAGTCCCTCCAAGTTGGAGAGAAGCCAACTAAATTTTAACAACATCTTCAGTAAACTTTTGAATCTTACAATAAACTTCAATTTGACGGATCCAATTGTCCAATTGTTCAGCATTAAGCTCTCCATTATACATAGGTAATTCAAACTTAATATCAAGCTTTAAATGAGGCATATTAAGATCAACTTTTGTTTTTTTCTTTTCAAATGGAGAAGGAATAGAACCATTGAGAAAAGATGGAGAAGTTGGTGGAGATTTAGGGGGTTCCTCACCACCTCCTTCTTTTTTACCTTTTGTATGATATGGTCCACCTTTCTTTCGATCTTTATAGAGCTCATCTATCATCGTTTGCATTCTCATGAAAGCTTTTAGAAATTCCCCTTCAGAAGGGATAGAAGAAACTGCTTCTTCTCCTTTTGGTGAAGACATCCTTCCTCTTCTTGAACCAATCTCTGGATCAAGATCTTCAAGTTCTCCTTCACCACGTTGAAGCTTGGATCTTGTTAACATCAAATCACAAAGGAATGGTTAACCTCACTCTGATACCAACTTGATCTGATATTTAACTTGATCTAAAATTCAAGATCTTTTAACCATTATTTTCATGTGAATTTTTAAATGTTAACCATCTTTGTAATGGAAAATTAAATAACATCCATCAAGCACATGAGCACATAAACATGTAAGCAAACCATCTATCAACAAGAATTGGTAACGGAGTTCACCAGACATCTTGGCTACATCTCTGGGTCCACTCCAACAGTGAGACCACTCTTTAATTAATCTTAAATGCTTAAAAATTACAAAGAAAGGATTACATAAGAGATCCCCAAAACCAACTTTCATATCTGCGATTATGGGCAGAAACAAACATCATAGGTGGTTGGAAAACGTCATTCTACAACTTTTGACTATAAACTCAAGTATGCTTGCCTCGCTCAAATGGGCTTTGGAGATACTTTTTTGTTCTTCTACTCTGATGAAAAAATAGATAGCATATTCAGAATCCTCTCAAAATTATGCAACTTTTGAGTATAAAGTCGACCTATTTTTGAGCATGTCGCTTGGAACACCTCCTGGCATGAATTCCAATGCAACCTCTACCTGTCAGATCCGTACAGTCTCAAAATGCATGCCACTCCTCTTCTGGAGGAACTTTTCTGTTCGGCTACTCTGATGACGAAACATATAGCATATTTGGAATCCCCTTGAAATTCTACAACTTTTGACTATAAAGTCAATCTATTTCCGAGGACACCTAGGACACCTCCTGGAATAGATTCCAATGTAGCCTCTGCCAACTCACACTCTACCTCGTTTTGCTTGCCCGGTTAAACAAGCAGAGCCGCTAACTCATTCGCCAAATTTAGCGAACCTCCTCCAGATTTGGTGGAAATCCTTTAGATTTGGCTGAATCTGCCAAACTGTTGGGCTTCTAGAAGGTGACACATGTCATGTTGATGTCAGCGTCTGTACTACTGACATCATCAGTACGCCTATTGATTGTTTGACTTTTTATTGTTGTTTTCGAAAAACTTCAGAGTGTCATAACTTCTTCATACGAGCTCTGTTTGAGAAAGTAAATATCTGGCCAGAATCGGGAGAATGAGCCAGATGTAATGGTGTTGGTTTCATCTAATTCTAATAACTTTGATTTTTGAGCAGTTTCTGAGCCTAGGGACCCTTCTGAGACTTTTGGGTCATTCCTAGATCCTCTTTTTCTACATTTGAGTATTTTTTAGCGGTTTTGGATCCACCTAGATCAGACATATACAAGATTCAAGGTGAAGTACAAAAAGAAGGAAACTCTACATAGTACAACTCCCCTGGGAGAGGAAATTTTAATCCTAATGGTGGATTCAGAGGAAGAGGACGAGGAGGAGGTATGGGTCGAGGTCGAGGAAAGATCATATCTTATAACTGTGCACAACCAAGACACTTGGAAAGGGATCGTCAGAACCCTTTCACTACTTGCAGCTATTGCACCTTCGAGCATGTTATTGAAGAATGTCCAACACTGTTGGCTAAACTTCAAGAGAAATAAGGACTTCAGCATAACCTACAGATACAGTTGATCAAAGATGAACCTCGTGGACAAGAACCTAGATTCGCTATTATTACTAGAGGAGGCATGGTTACAACAGATGGGAGAATGACCCAAGGGAATACTATAGAAGATTAAGGAATTAGGACAGCTGCAGAGAAGACCCAAATCTGTGATTCAAAGAAAGAAAGACAAATATTTGAGGAATAAAGAAAAGAGTTCAAAGGAGACCGAGGTTCTTCATGAAAGACAAGACCATAAGTAAGATATTATGGAATGTCTCGGGCATTTGATTAGTCTACTTTTCCAAGAGAATGAGAAGAGGTAAGCAACCTCATGGAATTTCTATATACTTGTGTTAAGTTGATTCAGGATGAGAGCATTGTCTAAGAACTACAAACTTTAATCAAACAATATGAGATAGGAAAGATAGACCACTTACTAAATAGGGAAGTACACCAAATCGGTAAGAAGATAAGGACCAATAAAGAATTACATTTGAATTCTCAAATAGGTGAATATGATATAGACTATGTGGTGATTGACTTAGTGTCGGAGCTCAATGTCATGACAATGCAAACTTGGGCACTAATGGGAAAACCCATACTGATCTATTCCCCTATCAGGCTCGGGACGTCTAATCAGCAGGCTATAAGCCCCTTTGGCAGACTGGAACATGTCCCTGTGGACATTGATGGAGTAAGAACATTTTCATATTTTGAGGTAATTGAGAAAGTTGATGACAACCGCCCTTATCCTATGTTGTTAGGAATTGATTAGGCCTTCAATAATTCCATTGTGGTTGATTTAAAGAAAAGACATATGACTTTTGAAAAATATGGCCTTAGGGTCATTACCCCCTTAGATCCAAATGAAGGTTAGTGATACACCAAGCCCATTAGAGAAGAAGACCGTGCATATGAAATGGAAAATATATACAAATTAACAACCAAAAAATAAGATTACATTAATCCTATGGCCAATGGAAATTGAAGTTGACAAAGTGTCAACATATGCTCATCAGACTCAAAATAAGCACTGGAGAATTGGCAGAATACAATGTATGAAGTGTCTATAAGAATATGTGCTAGACTAACTAGAGAAATTCACTACATTGACACAACAATAAGTAACTTACCCACCTTTGATGGTCTAAATCCTTTCGAAACCTTCTTATCGAACTTTGAAAAGAGTGTACCAATGAAAAAAAGGTTGTTGGTGATGGATGAGGCCCTGAAAGAAATCCCAAGAAGATGGTGGGGGGCACATAAAAGTAACATTATAGATTGGGTATAGTGTCACACCTTAATGACAACATGACTCTCAACACAAGTAGAAGGTTGTGAAGTTCAATACATAGGTCGAAGCTTCCCAAAGGACCATGTGCGAATTTGTGAGGAAGCCTGGAGCAACGTTCCTCAAGAACAATGGGTGCACAAATTCATCAACACACTAGACGCGACACCTATCAACTGGCACCTTCAAGCAACGCACCTCATCACTACAAATTGGAAAGGTATGACTCATAATTTTGTAACCACCTTCTTATTCGAAAGTCAATATACTTCAGTAGATCAATCACTACAGATTGTTAGACAAAAAGTATTTGAGGATGCCTCTAGCCTCCCTTTAGATAAAAATGAAGATGAATGGACTACGCCTCTACAAAAACTGCAAGGCTGTTAAAACATCAACGTTGATGAAGATGATGATACAAGAAAGGTGAACATTACAGAAAAATAAGGCCAAAGAGATGTGGAAGGACTATGAGTTGAGTTACCATTCATTGGACACCCAATAAAGATTAAGAAGGTCAATATTGGAACAGAACAGACACCAAAGATTACAAATGTTTGAGATTATTGGGATGCTTCCACTATTGACAAGATTATAGAATTACTGCATGAATATCAGGACTTGTTTCCAACTAAGTTCACTGATATGAAGGACATTAAAGGGCCTATGGGAGAGATGAGGATCCCTTTGAATCTAGATGAAAGACTAGTTAAACAAAGACCTTACATATTGAACCCTAAATATAAGGATAAAGTGAAGATTGAGCTCAACAGAATGTTGGAAGTAGGGATTATAGAACCTGTCGAAGAATTAGAATGGATTATCCCTATGGTGGTGCAATACTAGAAGACGGGAGAGATCATGATATGCATAGATCTCAGGAAGCTGAATTATGCTTGTTTGCATGACGCCTTCCCTACACCATTCATTGATGAAGTGTTAGATAATGTGGGAGGCCATGAAGTATATTATTTTACAGATGGATTTTTAGGATACCATCAAATCTAGATTACCAAGAAAGATCACCACAAGACCACATTTGCAACAGAATGGGGGTCTTATCAGTATATAGTGATGCCATTTGGATTAAAGAACACCCCAACCATCTTTTCTAGGGTGGTGGTCGAAGCATTCAAGGATTTTTTGCATAAATTTCTAGAAGCATACTTTGATGATTGGACTATTTTTAGTTTATTAAAGAATCATATTGAATGTTAGCAGAGCTTCGACACACTGAAACAAAAAATGTTTACTGTGCCTATTCTGGTGTTTTCAGATTGGAGTAAGGAGTTTCATGTGTATGTCAATGAATCTTCTATTGCCTTAGGAGTAGTGTTAGAACAACCTGGTGAAGGATAGATTGATCATCCATTATCTTTTGCTCGCAGGAAGCTATCAACTGCATAAGTCAATTATGCCACCACTGAGCGAGAAGGGTTAGCCATGGTGTATGCATTGCAGAAGTTTCCCCACTACTTGTTGGGAGGACACTTTAAAATGTTTAATAATCACTCTACGTTGAAATACCTAGTCAACAAGCCAGTGTTGGGGGCAAGGATATGCAGATGGATTCTGTTATTTCAGGAATATGACTTTGATATCATATTCAATCCAGAAAGAGTGAACAAAGGTCATGATCACTTGTCAAGGTTGGAACATGGAGAAGAGCCCACTAGTTTGGAGAACACACTGCCAGATGCACAACTGCTAGCCATTAAAAATATTGATGATGACTTCATAGAAATAGTCTAGTTCTTGACAACAAGAATGGCACCTAGTGAATATACAATTCCCCAGAAGAAATAGCTAGTAGTGCATGTTGCAGACTTCTCACTTATAGAAAGACATCTATACAATATGGGATCCAATGAGATATTTAGAAGATGTGTTATGGAGGAATAATTACCATTGATCCTCGCAGAAGCTCATGAAGGCATCACAAGAGGACACTACATAGGGAAACCAACTGCGCATAAGGTTATGAGATCTGACCTTTGGTGGCCTACCTTACACAAAGATGCTAAAGACTATTCCAGAGCTTGCAATGTATGCCAAAGAGTTGGAAAACCTTTCTCGAAGGGATGAAATTCCATTAGCACCACAGTTGACCCTACAAGCATTTGAGAAATGTGCCATTGATTTTGTGGGACCTATAAACCCACCAGGAAAGTGCATAGGAGCAAGGTACATCATCACTACAACAAAATACTTGACCAGATGGGCTGAAGAAAGAGCAGTGAAGGACTGTAGTGAAACCATAGCTGCGCGCTTCATATTTGATGACATCATAACCAGGTTTGGATGCCCCAAGATCCTTATGAGTGATCAAGGCACACATTTCATAAATAATACTGTTGAAGCCTTGACTGAAGAATTTACATTCCACCATCAGAAGAGAACACCTTACCATCCACAAGAAATTGGGACAATGGAAGCATTCAAAAATATATTGGAGACAACACTAACGAAGATTTGCAATGTGAATAGGGATGACTAGGATTTAAGAGTACCAATAGTACTTTGGGCCTATAGAATCACTTGCAAGAAGTTAACAATGCAAACCCCCTTCAAGTTGGTTTATGGTCTCAATGTTTTTGTTCCAATGGAATACTTGGTGCCAAGATTAAGAATTGTTGCCTTTACAGATACAGATGACACTGGTGCGGTTCAAGAGAGGCTTGCACAGTTGAACAAATTGGAAGAAGATAGATTTATTGCAGGATTCCATCAACAAGTACAGAAGGAAAGAGAGAAGGCCTACCATGAAATCCACATCAAGAAGAAGGCATTTAAACAAGGTGATTTGGTACTGGTATACGACAATAAGTTCATGAAGCATCCTGGGAAGTTCAGAATGCATTGGCTCAGACCATATGAGGTCGCTCATGTTACATAAGGAGGAGTTGCGCAGCTGAAGACTTTAAAGGGAGAGTGGAAGGAAGGATTAGTGAATAGGAGGCGGCTGAAGTTGTACTATCAGAGCCAACTACCTCACAACTCTTAGTAGAAGCATAAGGAAAAGGGTCTAGGTACTAGGTGCAGTTGAAACTAGGTACCAAACACATAAAACATAGTTTTCACATGGAGGAAAAGGAGGCATAGAGCAGCAAGAAAACGTTACTCTATGCGGTTCGAATTCATAGTAAAATAGAAAAATCATATATGAAGTTCCTCAAGACGAGTCACAGGTGAGTGTTGGGGGCCTATTAGTCCTTGGTTGTGGAAGGGAGTGAAGATCAAGGAAGAAAAGAAGAAATGCAAACTGTACAGATGACACAGTGACTATTACTGTGTCGAAGTGAGAAAAAGAGAAGAAAAGATGGAGCGAAGCCAAAGAAAGAAATCCATTGGAAGAGGAGATTGAGGATGACAGATTAGCAAGGAAGAAGGATCGTGGAAAACTCAGCAAGTGGAAAAATCCATTGTTAGATGCTTTGGAGCACCGCGTGATAAGGAAGGAAAGACGGGATGGTGAAGCCCTAAAAATGTGGGTCAAGTTCACCTAGGGTTTAGACACCTATGGTTTTGGTATATAGGGTTTTGACACCTATGCTTCGGCCTAAGGATGTCGGTGAGCTATTGTAATGTATAAATAAAGGTCGAGAGGACCTGGGTTGGCGTTTTGTCATTATTACTAGTCTTGATCTAGTTGTTTTTCGTAGGATCATTGTTGTTATTTGAGAGAAGTGCTAAGTGTGAGAGCCTTCTGGTATTGGAAGATCTTTAGCTGGGTGCGAAGATCAATCGTGTAGTTGGGTGCGTAGGAAGGGGGAGAGATAGAGAGAAGAGAGAGATCTTCTAGTTAAGAGCACAGATCAGAACTGTACGTTTTCATATTAATATATTATAAAGCACAGTTCTGTGGATGTAGCCCTAGAGAAAGGGTGAACCACGTATATATGTCTTGTGTGTGTGATTGATGCTATCTTATTTTGCCTTGATATATTGTTATTCCATTGTTGTGATAGATCTGATAGGTGTAAGGAGTAGATATAATATTATAAGTGATATATGCATGTTGTATTGTTTTGGTATTGTATCCACTTGATATTCCCCTTGGTTGTAGACACTTCAGTACCACAACCTCCCCATAGTTGCTTCGGGTGAGGCTGCATCTTCTTCACAGGTGTAGCCGAAAGGGCTAGTAGTTAGGGTGACGCAGCCGCACTCCTCAGAGCTTGTCCACTCACACAGGATATTCTCTTCTCTCGACCTAAAGAACTCCAAGGTCCTTCTATTTCCCTATGGGGAAATCTTCTCCCACAGATCTCTACGCATGATTCCCCCTCTCTTTACTTATCAGGAAATTGGAACTCACAACTTCACGAGTCTAATGGTCAAGCGTTGCACTCTCGAATCCCCGAGATCCGATGCAAGTCAACACTGACCCTATCTTTACCTTGTCAGGACTTCTGCTCTATCGCGACTTCACCACTTGCAATATCGAACATCTTGGTTGCCCGACTCCCGATACCCGATGCGCTGAAACTCCGAGGTGCTCGCGGGTTGACTTTTCCACTTCCTGTCACTTCCTGTCAGTATTTCAGGGTTCGCAGAATCGCGAATCCTGATGTCAATGTGCCGGCACTCCTCGCTACGAAACCCCGATGTCTCGTGCCACCTGTCTTCCACCAACTCTGTCATGGCCCACAAATTCCTATTAGCCATCGGGATATCATGTGTCATGATTTCGCGATTCCTATTGCCAAATCTTCGACTCTTTCCCCACGAAATCCTGATAGGCGATTTCGCGATTAATCCAACGCTCCTGACCGGCTTGGATCAACAGCTATGCCCCTCCAGAGCTTAAATCTTCTGGCATTCTCTTCGTAACCTCCTTGCAACTTCGCAAGATCTAACGACCCTCAGGACTTCATGAAATCTCCTCGGAGGATTTCGACCGTCCGTTCTTCCTTTCGTAATCCACAAAATGACGAAGTGTTCTCTGCGGAACCTGTCCCCTTGCGTGTAACTTTCAACACTTCTTGCAAGCCTTCCAAACACAAATTGTCTACACTTTACTTCGACAAACTCGAAGGCCTATCCTTCCTGACATTTTCCCCACGACTCTGAGTCCTCAGAAAGAAAACCTTCTTGCCACGCACTCCTTGCGACAAATCTTCAACAATGTCTAAGTGTTGAAGCTCTTCGACTCTGCGCACACCTGCAGCAGCAGTCTTTCAGTTCTTTACTCAGGTTCACAACCCTAAGCTTCCCTTGGCCTGCGCACCCCTTGCACAGCTCCTATGCCCAACTGCACCTTACAAAGTTATCTCTACCTGAACCCTTCTATCAACGCACTCCTTGCGGACAATTCGACTGCACTCCTTGCAGGAATTCTTCTAGCTCAAATAGAGAAACAATTGAAACTCATTCCTTCACCCTTTCAGACTTCAAATCAACCATGAAATCATATACACAGCATATAAAAGAAAATGTATAACTAGGAAGCAAACATTCAATTGAGCATAACATCCATACACAGAGAACAAACACATAAACCATGAATTTGAATCAAAGCTTTCTCTATTAATTTAAATATCAATACATGGGCGTTCTTTACACAACTCTCTGCATGCTCTGTGCTCTGACTTATGTTACAATGATACAATGAGGGTGTCTATATCCGTTTTCCCTCCTATCTAAAACTGTCTAATCTAAGACTTCAATTCTACCTACTTGCATTAACTAGATTAAATGTTGTCTATCTACTAAAGGAAGAGAGCTATCTGCTCAAGGTCCATTATAATATACAAAGGAACCTCTTCTTAAATGACTTCATTTAATATTGCGCACAATTTCAAAGCATTTTCAAAATTTGTGCTGGCTTGTCCAGCTGTCTCCCGCTTCCGCGTTGGCTCGCTTGATGAGTTGGTGATGCTCCTACATCATACTCCCTCGCTTGAAAAATTTTCATGGGCTCCTGTCCATGAGATCCTGCACGGTCTGTCCATGCCTCTGTATCTCCGCTTCAGTCTCCTAGCTGGAATTTTCCACTGGGTAGTTCTTCCATTTGACTAGATACTCATAATATTCTTTCCTCCTGGTCTTTTTACCCACTCTCTTGTCCAGTATGCATTCCATCTGCGGCTTCTTTGCAACTTGAAATTGTTTCATCCACTGGATCACTGGCTCCTCTGTTCCAGTCTCTACTCCTCCAGCCCTGTATGGGTATAATCTGCGATATTGAATATCGGAGATATTCTGACTCCATCCGGTAACTCGATCTCATAAGCATTTTCCCCAAATTTTCTCAAGACCTTACACAGCCCAATTTTCTTCATCTTCAGCTTGTTGTATGTTCCCCTCGGGAACCTTTCCTTTCTCAAATGTGCCAGAACTATATCACCAACTTCAAACTAAAGTTGTCTCCGATGTTGATCTGCTCTGTGCTTGTACTCCTGGCGTGATTCTAGCAACCGCTCCTTCACCTTGATGTGAAGTTCTTTCATCGCCTCAATGAATTATTCTACACTAGCGCTGCTAGTAGCAGTCTGTTCTGAATCCCTCAGTTCAAAAGCTCCTCTCGTCTACATCCCATAGACAACCTAAAATGGACTCTTTCCTATACTCCGATTCACTGAGTCGTTATATGCAAACTCTGCCTGTGGAAATATATTGTCCCAACTGTTATGGTGCTCTGTCACCAAGCTTCTCAGCAAGTCTCCTAGACTTCTGTTGACCACTTATGTTTGTCCATCCATCTGAGGATGATAAGAAGAACTAAATGCCAAGTTATTTCCCAGCTTCTTCCATAAGGTCCTCCAAAAATTCCCTATGAATTTAGTGTCTCTGTCTGAAACTATAGTTTTCGGCAGTCCATGAAGTCGAATGACCTCTTTGAAAAACAAATTTGCGATGTGAGTCACATCACTAGTCTTCTGGCATGGAATGAAATGTTCCATTTTAGAAAACCTATCTACTACCACAAAGATTGAATCAACACCTCTTTGTGTCCTTGGCAATCCCCATACGAAATCCATGCTTATCGCTTCCCATGGCCTTTCTGGTATGGGAAATGGTTGATAAAAACCTGCATTCTGCTTCCTTCCCTTCGAATGCTGGCAAATTCTACATTTGTCTACAAATCGCTTGACCTCTTCTCACATTCCTGGACAAAAGTATGACTTGCTCAGCTTTGCAAATGTCTTGTCATGGCCAAAGTGCCCTGTTAATCCACCATTGTGTTTCTCCTTCAACAAATTATCCCTCATGGAGCATTTCAGAATACACAGTTGATTGCCTCTGAACAATAATCGTTCCTGGATCATGTATTCTATCCAAGGGCTTCTGTCTATGAGAACTGGATTCTCAATTGTTTCATACACTTCTGCAAAATCTGCATCTGTTGCGTACATGTCCCTAAGATTTTCAAAACCTAATGTTTTGACTCGAAATTCCTGCAACAACAAACAATTCCTGCTCAAAGCATCAACCACTTTGTTAGCAGTACCCTAAATGTGTTTAATCACAAATGTGAAATTCTGCATATACTCTACCCATTTTACATGTCTCTGATTCAACTTCTCCTGTTGAGTCACAAACTGTAATGTGTGGTTATCACTATATAAAACAAATTCTTTTGGGATCAAGTAATGCCTCCACTTCTTCAGTGCCTGAATGATAGCATACAATTCCTTGTCGTATGTGGAGTACTTCAATTTTTCCTCATTCAGCTTCTCACTGAAATATTCAATTGGTCTGTCTTCCTGACTCAAGACCGCTCCTATGGAAATTCCGCTTGCATCACATCTCACCTGAAACATCTTTTGGAAATCCGGCAACACCAAGACTAGTTGTTCCATGATCTTCTGCTTCAACAGATTGAAGCTCTTTTCAGCTTCTGTTGTCCAGTGAAAAGACTTATGCCACTTCTTCACTGTGTCCATCATCGTTGCACTAATCCCACTGAAATTCCTGATGAATTTCCGGTAGAAACTAGCCAAACCGTGAAAACTTCTCACCTCAAAGATATTCTTCAGTGATGGCCAATTCTTTATCACTTCCACCTTACCTGGATCCATCTTCAATTCATTAGCTGAAATAACAAAACCCAAGTAAATGAGCTCTGTCTTCATAAATGAGGACTTCTTCATATTTATCAACAACTTCTCCTACTATAGCTTCTGCATCATTGTAGCCAAATGCTTCAAGTGCTCTTCCACTAATTTACTATAAATCAATATGTCATCCAAATACACAATGACAAACTTCCCGATGAACTCTTTCAGGACTTCGTTCATTAACCTCATAAACGTACTCGGTGCATTTGTTAAGCCAAACGACATAACAAGCCATTCATACAAACCTTCGTTTGTCCTGAATGTTGTCTTTCATTCATCGCCTTCTCTCATGTGAATCTGGTGATATCCGCTCTTCAAATCAATCTTTGAAAAATACTTTGCCCCACTCAGGCAATCCATTAGATCATCCATCCTTGGCAATGGAAATCTGTACCTGATGCTTATCTTGTTGATCTCCCTTGAATCGATACACATTCTCCAACCTCCATCCTTCTTCGGACTGATTACTGTCAGAATAGCACATGGACTGAAGCTTTCCCTGACCAACCCTTTGTCCATTAACTCCTAGACCTGCTTCTTGACCTCTTTATTCTCTTGCAACGTCAATCTGTACGTGGATTTTTCTGCAAACTAGCTCCCGGTATGAGGTCTATATGATGACTCACACTCCTCATCAATGGCAATGAACGAGGTAATTTTTCCACTATGATGTCAGCGAACTCTTCCAGTAGTTCCTGAACCTCATTTGGTAAATCATCCACTCTTGTGCTAGTCAGAACAATCCTCGGTTTCCTGACCACAAAGAATTGTGGATCTTCTTTCTTCTTAACCTCATTAAGAAGTTCCTTCCCACTCATGAGAAGTACTGTGTTGCTTACTTCCGGCTTCACCTCCTTATCTTTTATCAGAAGCAACATATGGGTTCTCCCATTCTTCTCCAGGGTATATGCGTTCATTCACCCATCATGAATCACATTTCTGTCATATTGCCATGGTCTACCCAGCAATAAATGACATACATCCATAGGAATGACATCACATAATATCTTATCATTATATCCTCCTATCTTGAATTCAACCAAGCATTGTTTAGTGACAGTTACCTGGTGTCCTTTCTGTAGCCACGAAACTCTGTATGGGCTTGGATGATCAGTCGTCTCCAGCTCCAACTTCTCTACCATCTCGGTTGAAATGATATTATCCATGCTACCACTATCTACAATGACCTTGCACACCCCATCTTTGGTCTTGCAAGATGTTCTGAAAATTTTGGTCCTTTGGACTGAACTTTCCACCTCTTTCTTAGGTGTCAAAAGGAATTTTCGCATCATGAGTGATCTTCCACCTTCTGCATCTTCAGCCTCAACATCCCGCCTCTGCGCTTCAGTGATGTGATCTTCTCCAATGTCCTTCTTTTTCTCTTGACACTTGTAAGACTTGTGCCCGTTCTTCCCTCATGTGAAGCATGTGATTACTCCACCTCCTCCTCTTCCTCTACCTCTAGTACGAGGAAAAGTGTTTGTGTCAGCATAATCTCCCTGCTTCTCATTATGATACCCTCTCTGTTCAACATATGGCCCCCGCTGTGAGGTTCCACCTCTCTCAACTTTACCTTGAGGTTTCTTCCATTCCTCCTTGGGCTTCTGGTATTTCTCCTGGGCAACTGCTTTGCCTCTGGGGTAGCTTCTGCCTCGACCCCTTTGACTTTTCTTTCAGCTCAGCTTCTCCTCAACTTTTAGAGCCATCTGATAAGAATCTTCCACCATTCGGATGGTTACCATGATCATCTCGTCCTGGATATCGTATCTCAGGCCATTCATATACCTGGAAACCTTCTCATCATCGCTCTCCCGATGACCTTATCTGATGTTCAGTCGATAGAATTCCTCAGTGTATTCTTTCACTGTCATCAGCTTCTGTCTTAGGTTCTTCATCCTCCTGAATAGAGTAATTTGATAGTCTCTGAGGATGAATTTCTCTTTCATCTTCGCGATCATCCTATCCCAACTTTTGATCTTCTACTTACCCTTGCAATGTCTACAGCTTGTAGCTCATCCCACCACAATGTTGAATGTCCTTTCAAGCATGTAACAACATTCTTGACTTTCTTATCCTCTTCGACCTCTTCATAGTCGAAGTAGGTATCCAGATCTCTAATCCAATCTAGAAGTTCCTTTGGATCCAAGTTTCCTTTATAAACTAGAATGTCCATATTTGCTCTTGCACCCATCGTGGCAATGGCTTTGATCAATCGCTCATTTTATGCATCTTCGGCTGCAACTTCCTCCTCTCGTTCAACCTCTATTTCTCTCTCGGAATCACTAAGATCCCCTACACTAGCTGTGCGTCTTTGAGCTGTCTCCATGTCCTCGAGTCTTGCTCGGAGATCACACATTTGTCTCTCCATTTTTGGATTTGTTACCTACCTGCCTCTTCTTCTCTGCACCTCCCTATCCTCTAGATTAGGTGATTGTCTTTCTCTCCTTGGTGGCATGGTAAATTTCCTTCTTTGCTATAGAAAGCAAAGAGTCTTTCTGTGATCTGATACCACTCTGACATAGCCGCACTCCTCGGAGCATGTCCGCTCACACAGGATCTTCTCTTCTCTCGGCCTGAAGAACTCCAAGGTCCTTCTATTTCCCTATTAGGAAATCTTCTCCCACAGATCCCTACGCACGATTCCCCCTCTCTTTACTTATCAGGAAATCTGAACTCGTGACTTCATGAGTCTAATGGTCGAGCGCTGCACTCTTGAATCCCCGAGATCCGATGCAAGTCAACACTGACCCTATCTTTACCTTGTCGGGACTTCTACTCTATCGTGACTTCGCCACTCGAAATATCAAACACCTTGGTTCCCGGAATCCCGATATCCAATGTGCCGAAACTCTGAGGCACTCATGGGTTGACTTTTCCACTTCCTGTCACTTCCTGTCGGGATTTTGGGGTTCGCGGGATCGCGAATCCTGATGTCAATGTCCCGGCACTCCTCGCTATGAAACCCCTATGTCTCGTGCCACCTGTCTTCCACCAACTCTGTCATGGCCCACACAATCTTATTAGACATCGAGATATCGCGTGTCGCGGTTTTGCGATTCATGTTGCCAAATCTTCGACTCTTTCCTCACGAAATCCCGATAGGCGATTTCGTGATTAATCCAACTCTCCTGACTGGCTTCGATCAATGGCTATGCCCCTCCTGATATTGAATCTTATGGCGTTCTCTCCGTAACCTCCTTGCAACTTTGTAGGATCTAACGGCCCTCGGGACTTCGTGAAATCTCCTAGGAGGATTTCGACTGTCCGTTCTTCCTTTCATAATCCACGAAATGATGAAGTGTTCTCTGCGGAACCTGTCCCCTTGCGCGTAACTTGTAACACTTCTTGCAAGCCTTCCAAACACAACTTTTCTATGTTTTCCTTCTAAAAACTCGAAGGCCTATCCTTCCTGAGCTTTTCCCCTCGACTTCGAGTCCTTAGAAAGAAAACATTCTTGCCTGCACTCCTTGTGGCAAATCTTCAACAATGTCTAAGTGTTGAAGCTCTTCGACTCTACGCACACCTGCAGCAGCAGTCTTTCAGTTCTTTACTCAAGTTCGCAACCCTGAGCTTCCCTTGGCCTGCGCACCCCTTGCACAGCTCCTATTCCCAACTGCACCTTCTGGGATGAATGAGAACAAAGTTATCTCTACCCGAACCCTTCTGTCAACGCACTCCTTGCGGACAATTTGACTGCACTCCTTGCAGGAATTCTTCTGGCTCAAATAGAGACACAATTGAAACTCATTCCTTCACCCTTTCAGACTTCAAATCAACCATGAAATCATATACACAGCATATAAAATCAAATGTATAACCAGGAAGTAAACATTCAATTGAGCATAACATCCATACACAGAGGACAGACACATAAACCATGAATTTGAATCAAAGCTTTCTTTATTAATTCAAATATCAATACATGGGTGTTCTTTACACAGCTCTCTGCATGCTCTATGCTCCGACTTATGTTACAATGATACAATGAGGTTGTCTATGTCCATTTTCCCTCCTCCTATCTAAAACTGTCTAATCTAAGGATTCAATTCTACCTACTTGCATTAACTAGATTAAATGTCGTCTATCTACTAAAGGATGAGAGATATCTGCTCAAGGTCCATTACAATATACAAAGGTGCCTCTTCTTAAATGACTTCATTTAATATTGCGCACAATTTCAAATCATTTTCAAAATTTGTGGTGGCTTGTCCAGCTATCTCCCGCTTCCGCGCTGGCTCACTTGATGAGTTGGCAATGCTCCTGCATCATAGGGCTTGTTGGTGCACTCTTGGAGTTGAACCCTAGGTCTGCCCTATGTGAACACCACCTTCCTTTGATGGTGAAAGAGAAAGGGAAGATGGTGCCAAAGCATGGTTTCTTTGGCTCAAGAGATATTTTCACTTGCATAACTATTCATTAAACTTGGAAGCTAGGATTTCCACCTACCACTTACAAGGGAAATTTGCAATATGGTGGGACCAACTGAAGCAAGTGGAGAATGTTAATGAAAGTAGGATCACTTGGAAGCAGTTCAAGAAGTACTTCAAGAAGGAGTACCTCTCATAGCATTTCTATGACAAGAAAATGAAGGATTTCTTTGAACTCAGGTTGGGAAGCATGACATGGACGAATATGAGAAGAATTTCTTGGGATTGTTAAAGTATGTCAGGTTCATTGATGATGAGAAAGTGAAAATATAGATATTTATAAGTGTATTGACAACATTTTATAAGGAAAATATCAAGTATGATGAACATAAGACCTTGATTGAGACCATCGGGAAGGACAAATACTTGTATGAGCAAGGCCAGAGAAGGAAATCCCTACATAAATATTGGAAGGACAAGAAGAATGAGAATTCTGATCAGAGGAGGAAAGGATTCAAACCCTCTTTCCATAGGAATGAGCCTAATAGAAATCATCAAGATCACCATGCTAAGGGGGATTCCAAGAAATATGATTCCTTGGGAAAAAGGGGAAGACCACCTATCCAATGTTGGGGATGCAAAGAATATCACCTATACAAGGATTTCCCACACAGAAAAGACAAAGTGAATACTGTGCACAACCTCCAAGAGGCTACAACAGTCAAGGACATGGGAAGAATCTATGCAGCTTTAAATGATCGATAAGAAGAGTACCAATCCAATATGATCGAGCTGGAAGGTAAGATCATAAATCAACCTATTTTTATTTTGATTGAGTCAGAAGAAAGTCATTTTTACATTGATCCTAAGATAGTGGATAGATTACATTTGGAGAAAAGTAAACTTAGAAAAGAAAGTTTGGTTCAGTTAGCCACTTGAACCAAAAGAAGAATCCATGATATGGTCAGAAGTTGTTCCATAAGTCTTAATGGCATGAATATTAGTACTGATCTAAATATCATACCATTGGGGTCTTATGATGTTTTTATTGGGATGGATTGGTTGGAAAAGCATCATGTTTTCCTAGATTGTCATAATAAGACCTTTACATGTCTTGATGGAAATGGAAAACATAGCACTGTGGAAGGGCTTCCAGGACCCACCTCTATAAAGGAGATTTCATCCTTATAGCTGAAAATATGTTTCAGAAAAGGATGTCAACTATATGCAACTCATGTGGAAGAGCCAGTTTACACAAAGGGGCCAAGCCTTGAATATTTCTTAGTGCTACATGAATTTGAAGATGTATTCTAAGAAATACCTGGATTGCCACCAAGAAGGGAGATAGATTTCTCAATTGATTTAGTACCAGGAGCTTCCCCAGTGTCAAAGACACCTTATAGAATGATCGCTCCAGAGTTAAAAGGATTACAAATGCAGTTGGAGGAGTTGTTGAAGAAAGGGTACATACACCCAAGTGTTTCACCTTGGGGAGCACCAGTACATTTTATCCAAAAGAAGAATGGAACCTTGAGGCTATGTATTCACTTCCGACAGTTGAACAAGTACACTATAAAGAACAAGTATCCTTTACCCTGAATTGATGACCTCTTTGATCAGCTAACAGGAGCAAAGGTATTTTCAAAGATTGACCTAAGGACATGATACCATCAGGTAAGAATCAAGGAAGAATACAATCATAAGATAGTCTTTAGGAACAAGTATGGGCATTATGAATTTGTAGTGGTGCCATTTGGACTGACCAATGCACCAGATGTCTTCATGTTCTTAATGAATGGCATATTCATCAATTATTTGGAAAAGTTTGTCATAGTATTCCTGGATGACATACTTATCTATTCTAATTCTAAAGAGGAGCATGAACATCACTTAAGACTGGTATTGCAAGTACTGAGAGAACATTAGTTGTATGCCAAGTTGAGTAAGTGTTATTTTTATCAAAAGAAAATCCATTACTTGGGACACATTATTTCAGAGAAGATGGAAGCCATTAGAGGATGGCCAACGCCCATAAATGTGTCAAACGTCATATATTTTATGGGATTAGATGTCTACTACAAAAGGTTCATAATAGGGTTCTCTAAGATTTCTCATCCCATCACTTCTTTGAAAAATAAGGGAACTAAATTTGAATGAACACTCAAGTGTAAAAAGAATTTAAAGTTGCTGAAGGAATTACTTACTAGTGCACCTGTTTTAAAGATTGTTGACCCAAATGAAAGTTTTGTGCTATGGACAGATGCTTGTAAAGAAGGACTTGGGGATTCCTCTCAAAAAATGGACATGTCATTGGGTATGAGTCCAAAAAGTTGAAGGAACATGAGAGTAAATCTGCCACACATGACTTGGAACTTGCTGCCATTGTTCACGCCTTGCGTATGTGGAGGAATTGTCTCATAGGGAAGAAATTCGAATTAAGAACAAACCACATTGGCCTGAAGTATGTTTTTGAACAGTCGACCTTGAATGCCAGAAAAACAAGATGGATGGAATTCTTAAGCGAATATGACTTTGATATCGATCATATGAAGGGAAAGGAGACGAAATTTGCTAATGCACTTAGTAGGAGAGTGCATCTCATGCATGCTACTACTGTCAGTATGCATCAGTCAGACTTGAAGAGAAGAATTTTAGATGGTCTTGTTACAGATCAACATTAACTACAGGTAAAGGAAAACTTATAACAAGGAGATGCACAACAGAGAATGAAGGAGTATGAGATAAAGGAAGATGGATTACTCATGCATAAAAATAGAATCTATGTTCCTAGTTCCAGAGAATTGAGGAATTTTGTACTGAAGGAAATGCATGATGTTCCTTATGTTGGACATCTCGATTACCAGAAAAGAGCTACAATAATAAGAAGACAATTATTTTGGTCGGGAATGAAGAAGGATGCTATTGATTACATCACTCGATGTATGGAATGTTAGAAGGTGAAGGTTGAGCATAGGCAGCCAATGGGTTTGTTTCAGCCATTTCCAGCCCCAAAGAAGAAATGGGAAGTGATAACTATGGATTTCATCACAAGATTACCGAAAATGAATATGCAACATGATTCAATCATGGTGGTGGTTGACAAATTAACAAAGGCTTCTCATTTTGTGCCTATGAAGAAAATGCATACAACAACTAATATTGTAGAAATTTTCATGAAGGAAATTGTTAGGTTGCATGGGATACCTAGGACAATCATCTCGGATAGAGATATGAAGTTTACGTCCAATTTTTGGAGGGGATTGTTTAAAGGATTTGGCTCAAATCTAAACTTTGTCACAATGTATCATCCCCAGACAGATGGGAAAATAGAGAGGGTCAATCGAATGATTGAATACATGCTGAGAATGTATGTGATGGACAAGCCATCTAAGTGTGAAGATTACTTACACTTGGTTGAGTTTGCATATAACAATGGGCATCAAGATTCATTGAGAATGAGCCCATTTGAAGCCTTGTATGGTAGGAAATGCAATACTCCAGTGAGCTGGGACAACCCAATAGACAGAGTGGTACTTGGGTCAGATTTGCTCAAGCACATGGAAGACCAGGTGGTTAAGATCAAGCAAAATTTAAAGGTAGCCTAGGATAGACAAAAAGTTTATGCAGACAAGAACATGACTGCTAGAGAATTTAAAGTAGGGGAGCATGTACTTTTGAAAGTGAAGCCCAAGAAAAGATCTTTGAAATTGGGTAGTTGTACAAAGTTGGCTGCCAGATTCTGTGGTCCATTTGAAATATTGGACAGAATAGGGCCAGTTGTATACATGCTTGCATTGCCTACTTCCATGAATGTTCATAATGTATTTCATGTATATTTACTAAAGAAATATATACATGATCCTAACCATGTTATTGATTGGCATCTGATTTAGGTAGAGACGGAGGGAGACTTTCAGGTTCAACAAGTGCGGGTATTGGACATAAAAGTCAAAATGCTCTAGAATCGAGTTATAGAATGGGTAAAAGTTTAGTGGACCTGCTACAATCCTGAAGATGCTACTTGGGAGCATGAAGATGCCATGTAGGTAGAGTACCCACGACTCTTTGAATAAATTTGAGATTTTGATTTGTATTTTTTATATGCACTAAGGATAGTGCCAAAATAAGGGGGAGGGTATGTAACACCCCAGTTTTCGAATGCCCATTTCAAATAATGTATTGTTACAATGCTAAGAGGCGTGAGTGCCCAAACAATTATTAAAGTGCTAGTATGCCCAAGAAATGTAAAGTTTTGATCATTATTAATAATAAACACATCGTTGGCTACTAGATGGACAAGGACTAGATTTATAGGGGGCTATGATTCCACAAGAGAGGGAGCTTGAGATATCACTGTTATTTCCAATTTTTAATTACCCTTTTTTCTAAGGGAGGAGATCGGTTATGTGAGCTTCTTGGGGAAGGCTAGGAGGTTCTTGTTTCCCCATGAGGTTACATAAACCCTCCTTTGGTGTGATTGGGGGGTTCGAATGATGACATGTTTTTTGATTTCCTTTTCACTCACTCATTCTTACTTCACACACTCCCACGCAAGCACTCCCATGCACTACCTGACCCATTCATCGACCCATCCTCACCTGCATCTTGGATTTGCAAAGGAAACAAAGATACTGAAGAACTTAGCTAGAGGATAGTTGGTTGTAGTGGTCATTGGTGTGATCCAACCATGACATGAGGCCTGAATGTCTGAAATGCATTGGCCTGTGCCCTATTTTACTCACAACTGCGAGTCCTGAGAGTTCCAGCATTGATATTCTAGACCAGCTTTGTTGGAGGCCCTTAGAATAAAGGAGAAGGACTGCCTGAGGGACTGCGTGGTAGAGAAGGGTGTTGTTAAGAACCAAATATCAATATAGCATAGAAAAACCTCAGAAAAAGTACTCAACACCTTCAAAAAGAGATAATTTCAGATAATAAGCCTCTTCGAGGGGGCAAACTCATTTTACCCCACTTAAATGTTTAAGTACAAGATGATTCCAAATGAAAATGTCTCCTTGGTATATATAGGGGGCTAGAAGGTATAATTACAACTAATGGAATAAAGATGACATAAATAAAATAACATTACTAATGTAATATGCCCCAATTAAGGGGTAATGATCCAATATTAGGGCTTAAGATGCCCCTCCCCTTGAGACAAGAGTTGTCTGCAATGCTTGAGTAACTTTGGATGCTTCTTTATAAAATACTCATCTTCCCAAGTGGAATCTTCAGCTGGTAGTTTCCTCCATTTAATGAGATACTCTAAAATGGGTCTATTCCTCAGCTGGAAAATTCTTGTGTTAGTGATGGCTTCAGGGTCCAATATGATTTTTCCTTCCTCGTCAAGTTTTGGAAATACAGTTTGAACTGGGATCTTGCCGCCTATAACCTTATTTAAGCATGAAACATGGAAAACTGGGTGTACTCGTGAAGATGCAGACAAATCCAATTTGTATGCCATAGTACCAATCTTTTGCAACACCTTATAAGGGCCATAGTACTTTGGTGATAATTTATTATCCTTCTTGTCTTGCTTGAGGGACATCTATTTGTATGGTTGTAGTCTTAAAAGAACCCAATTCCCTACTTCAAAAATTCATTCACTACTATGTTGATCTACTTGTTTCATGCGATTCTATGCCATGGTCATGTTGTTCTTTAAGATTTGGAGAACTTGTTGTTAATTCTCGATGTGATCTTCCACTGCTTGAACCTTAGATTTTTCTTTTAGAGAAGTGATGAAAGGAGGGTGGTATCCATAAAGTGCCATAAATGGTGTCATTTTTTTTGTAGTATGAAAGGAAGTGTTATACCACCATTCTGCCAAGGGTAACCATTTGAACCATTGTGTTTGTTTATCAGAGACAAAGAAATGAAGGTATCCTTATAGACATTTGTTCACTATCTCGGTTTGTCCATCATATTGAGAATGATAGGATGATTTATGAGCCAATTTAGTATCCAAACAAGAAAATAATCATGTCCAAAAATGTCCAATGAAGATGGGATCTCTGTCACTTACAATAATCTTTGGGCTACCATGTAGCTTTTGAACTGTCTCCATGAATGCGGTGGCAACTGTACTAGCTTTGAAGGGATGAGAGAGTGCACAAAAGTGTGTGTACTTCGTCAGTTTATAAACAATCACCATGATGACACTCTTTCCTTCAGACTTTGGTAACCTTGTGATGAAATCCATGGAAACCTCCTCCCAACACTGACTTGGGATGGATAATGGTTGTAAAAGACATGGGTTCTTAATTGTTTCCACTTTATTTTGTTGGAAAACCAAACATTCTGCCACAAACCTTTGAACATCAGTTTTAAGGCCATCCCAAAAAAAATCCTTCTTGACTCTATGGTAGGTTTTCAAAAATCCTGAGTGCCCTCCTATCGGAGAGGTGTGAAATTCCAATAGTACATTTTGTTTGAGTTGGGAGTTCTTACATAAATATAAGTGATATTTGTACCATAGTGAATCATTTTTCCATGTAAATGTATCTGATGCACTAGAATCCCGCTATAACCTTTGAATGAGAATCCACACTTTTTCGTCATTCTTCCATTCATCCCTTGCTTCTATTATCCAATCGGGTTGGATGATCGAGATAGCACAAAGAAATGCCTCAACATCTTCATCCTTTCTTGAGAATGCATCTACCACAACATTTTGCTTCCCCTTTTAATAGATGATTTCAAAATCATAACCCAATATCTTGGTTACCCATTTTTGTTGTTTTTCTGAAGATAGTCTTTGTTCCAAGAAGTATTTAAGACTATCATGATCTTTTTTGACCTTGAAGTGCCTAACTATTAGGTAAGGACGTTATTTCTTCAATGCATGTAGTATTGACATCATTTCCTTCTCATAAATGGGTTTGTGTAAGTCCTTTCCCTTGAGTGGTAGAATTTCAAAATCCAGGAGCCTTCCTTCATTCATTAGGACAACACCAATTCCATTTCCCGAGGCATCACATTCCACAATAAAGGTTTTTGTGAAGTCTTGAGTGGTCAAGACAGGAGCTTTTCACATCACCTCTTTAAGTTGTTCAAAAGATTCAGTTGCCTCTGGAGTCCATGAAAATGCATCCTTCTTAGTTAGTGTCGTTAAAGTTGCTGCTATTCTTCCATAGTTCCGAACAAACTTGCAGTAGTAACCTGTTAAAACCAAAAATCCTCTAATATTCTTTAATGTTTTGGGAATCGACCAGTCCATCATGGCCTTAATCTTGTTAGGCTCTACCTTGACACCTTCATGAGATACAATATGACCCAAATACTCTACCTCCTTTACTCCAAAGAAACATTTGGATGGTTTGGCATACAGTTGTTGCTCCTTTAGTAGTTGTAGCACCTTGTCAACATGTCTGTAACAACCAGAATTTAAAAGACAATATAATTCTACTAATTTACCTAATTTACGTGCCAATTTACTTAATTTCTGAAGCTTTTAAGAAGTATAGATTTCATAATTTGCAAGCTATGTGCATACTTGCGTAAATAAATCTGGCAATAAATATTAAATTTAAGTAAGCAATTTACAATTTGGAGTTTAAATACCTGTC
>ML790693.1:320756-331353 GCA_009831015.1 Picea engelmannii
AAGGGCGGTAAAAAGAGGTAAAGAGAGAAAGGGGGAGAACTAGGGGAGAGAGAGGGAAAGAGATATAGTGAGTGAGAGAGGTATGGGGACACAAAGTGAGGGGGGGAGAGGGTTAGATGAAAAAGAGAGAGATATGAGAGAGATAGATAAGGGGAGTGATGGAGAGAGCCAAAAGGAGAAGAAAAGAGGTGAAAAGTCAGATGGAGAGAGAGAGAGGGGGGGGATAGAGATAAAGGGAGGTAGAAAGAGGGGTAGAGAGATAAAGGGGGAAAGGGAGAGAGGGAGAGAGAAAGAGGGGATAAGGAGTGGTGGGTGTTGTAACTTGAAATCACCCTATTAAAATTTCTCAAATCCTTATCATTATGATTCTATCCTACTGACATTAAAACAATCCTTAGTTTGAAATGATATTTACCATTACTTCCAACCTTGTTCATTCATTGATCATTTACCATTTCTTGATAATTGTGTTGCAAAACATGATTCTATCCCATGCATATTACTCATATCAAGTTATCATATTCATGTATATTATAAACCCTACCTTATAAAATGTATTGTTATTTGGTCATCAATATAAATAATATATTTAACACCTACCAAACCCTACTTAACTAAGCCTAACTTCCTATTAAGTCAAATTAAAATGAAACTTATAACGTATGCCCCTCGAAGATTATAATCAAATTTTATACTATCTCTTTTGTTCTTGGACATTGAGAATATCTTTATATAATAGTAGTAACATGGTGAGTATAGATTGAAATGATCATTTTAATATTGTAAATATATCTCATTAATTACACAAACCATATATATGCACTATATATTAGTAATCGTATATTCATGCATTAAATATATTACATTAAATACATAAACATATGGTAGTTCATATATAATATAGTAATATTATATATATAATAAGGTATATGCATATAATGTTATGCTATATATTATTGATATATTATAAATCATGATTACAAAGTTTATTATTTATATGAATCAATCCATGAATTAATGAGTTATTGTAACTTTATTTGGGCATGGGGCCTCTCGGATATGACATGAAAGGTTATCTTTTTCATCTCTTTTTATTTTAATTACCTTAAGGATATTTTTCAAGCTATTGAATGTAAAAGCGTCTTTTGGCACTGCCACATGTTCGGTGTAGAGCTTCTAGGGATTATCATAAAACTTAACTTTTGTGCAAGTATACATCCGAAACAAATGTCAGCCATTGATCCAAATGTTTATGAAGATACAAAGCACATTATTAAATACTGTGCACTTTGAATTCTGAAATTACATACAAGCCATTGATCAATGTTGAGCGAAGAACGACATTGTTTATATATACACTGGTTAAAGAAAATATCTTATCGGTTTAGGAAGTATGATTGTCAACAAATACTTCCTCTTCTTATTGTTCTCAGAGGCATGTCTATGATGATTAATATAGATTCTCTAGAGCTTCAAGGGGACTTTCTTGTCCTCCAATCTTCACTGGGTATTTACAAAAGGTTAAAATATTCTGTGGAGGAGATGACCAACTTTAGGCTATGGTTTTTTATTTTCATGGGGGAGCATGAAACTAAATAATGGAAAATAGTAGATTCATATATTTTCTATTAAGTTTTTTTTTCATGATTTCATTTTTCAATCACTGATATGAATAGTATAGTAAAGAGATTATATCTACACCTGAAGCTTTAAACACATGTAATCAAGAAAATATTAGTGTGAAGACTTTTGACCCTTAACCAAGTTTTGAGGATATTTGGTCATGATTGACCTATTTTTGGGACTTCGACATCTTGTCAAAGACGGAGCACAAGACGAAAAGGAGATTTCCGGATCTTGTCCCCTTTTTAGGGATTTATGGGTTTTGGGATCATGTAACGAGTATGAGAAGGTTGGCCCATGTGTTTACCCATGCCTAGGCCCACTTTTGTAATATATATATATATATATATATATATATAATCTAGGCGATGTAGAAAGCAATAGTGATCGATCTATGTGATTGAAGGATTGTAAGTGCTCTGTGCATATTATGTAAGACTGCTAAGGCTAAGTGTAAGGGACTGTAAAAGATCGAGAGGAGGCTTTGTGCTGAATCTAACTAGGGGAAGGAGGATCTAGTGAAGTGCACATATCTCCTGTCCTATTTGGAGTAGGGTTTTTGAGGCTCTGTGCATGTAACTAATTAACAAAAGACAATAGAAGAGAAGAAGAGTTGGTGGATGTAGCCCCAAGGGGGGTTGAACCACTTATATGTTGTGTTTCTCTGCTATGTGCGATGTGTTGGTGTGTTTATGTGTGATTTTATATGATGTAGATGAATGTTAGATAGAATTGATGTTTCTTTGTGCTTAATAAGGAGAAGGAATGTTAGATCTGACCTATGTGAGTATGCTTATTTCCTGAATCTGCTAGATCTAGTATGTTTCTTTTATGCTAAGTGCTATTAGATGTGGATCTGGTTGAATAATGCGATGCTCTGTAAGTAGGGTTTGTATGTGCTATTACTAAGAACTGAATATTGATGAACGTTCACAGTTAAGTGCTCTGTTAAATATTAGAATCATAGATCTATGTCCCAGCTAAGGTTGTAGACATCTGAGTCCTACAACCACCCTTGCCTCTCCCTCGAGTGAAACTTCATCTGCTTCACAGGTGTTTCCGAAAGGGCCGGTAGTTAGGGTTTTGTTGGTGTGTTGTTGTAGTGTTGAACCCTAGGTATTCCCCTGTGCCAACAAATGGTTTTGTTGTCGGGACCTGAATTTGTGATTGCTAGGAACTGAGGAAAAACAAGCTTTGTGCAAAGACCTGACCTGAAATTGTGAAAGCTCTATGCGTAGATATGTCTCTCTAGTGCACAATATTCTACTTGATTTGTGAAGCTCTGTGCTAAAGAAAAAAGTCTGATCTGAAGAAAATATGTAAGATCTGAACGCTTTGTACTCTGATAAAGGTAGGAATAGTGAAAAGTTTTAAGATCTGGAAGCTTTGTGCTCTGCTGAAGATAAGATTAGTGGAAATGTTTTGTTTCTAAAGTATGGATCTATGTATGTTTAATAAGATTTATCCTAGGTTGGAAACTAGGGCACTAATAGAAGAAAAAAGATTTGATATGAGTAGATTTGATAAGAATAATGAAATATATGTTATACCTATGCATAGAAAGAATGTTTGGACTAACGAATGGATATAGGATCCTAAATTTTTTTTTTACAGGTTAGCTACCATGATCCTAGTGCGTAGTACATGAAAGGCTAGGGATCGTTTAAGAGAAAGAAATGATTAACCATTTGTTACAGTTGCATAAGAACGAGACATCTGGCTAAGGAATTCCCTGGAAAGAGACCTAATTTCCTCTGTTGCAAAGCTATGGACCATGAAGTATTGGATTGCCCTAGAATGATTGTTAAGGTTGAAAGAATGAATATGAACCACGAAAACCCTAAGGCAGATCCAAAAATTGAGATTATGACAGAACCCAAGAAAGGATCAGAGAAAGTATTACTACAGATGCAAAGAAACCTGAATGACCACCGACATATTAACTTATCAGAGATCTTCAAAGAAAAAGAATGTATTGAAGTAAGAATAGGAGACTTCGACATTGACTGTGTTATGGATAAGGAAACACAAGTGAATATCATGATAGAAATAACCTGGGAAGCTATAGGAAAGCCTGCTATGATTCATTTATTAGAAGGAATAGGATTATTCAAAGGAAAGATGATAACCCTATGTGGAAGACTTACCAGGATATCTATGAGTCCTCATGGAACTTTGACAGAGGAAGAACTTGAAGTTGTTAAATTTACTGAGAACAATGCTCCATTTTATGTGTTATTAGGAAAACAATGGATTGAAAAAGATCAGGCCAGAAGGAAAGAAGAAGAAGTCTTAGAACAAAAGAAGAAAGAATTAAAAGATTTCATGACTAGGAAGATCATGCACTTAATTAAAGAACAAGAGAACAAATCGAAGGCATTTGAAACCAAAGAATTAGATGTCGAAGTTGCAAAAATACCAGAGTACTCCTAGAAGATTGCAGTACGTATTCCAGGTACAAATGAAGCATTACCCTTGATTTCTAGGAATGAATCCCACCAGTGCGAAGTTACTCTACCAAAAGAAGATAAGAACCAAAATGGAAAAAAGAATTCTGAAACGAAGCTCATTGGAAAGAAGGCTAGAAAATTAAGTAAGAATAGAGATAAGATTGAAAATTTATAGAAGGTTCCCGAGGGAACTTCGTAGAAGGAAAATTTACAAAATTGGAGCTTCACCGGAATATCAAAACAACGTCACATGGCACTTCGCCATGGAAAAGAAATATATCCATTAGAGACAGTATAATCGTTTGATCGACAACCCAAATGAGTAGAAAGGAATTTATGGTTAGAAAGTTCACCACCAGACCAATGGGACCGCGCTACAACGGACAAAACTGAGTTAATGAAGGCTTCTCGCCCGTTGCAAGAGATTTGTTGCCATGTTATCTATTTATCCCATCCTACCACACAACAAGAACACTTTTCCCAATCATGACTATCAGAGCTTGCAACATAGTTGATTTCACAAAGTGATCACCATTTTAATTCCATCTATCTCGTTGCACTAACCTCTTACTCTTCGAACCCGAGACATTCAACCACGAGCATGCATGTCGGATGAGCTTAGCGCTGCAGAGAAAATTGTTGAGGAAGTTCTTCTTGACCTAATGACCGAAAGGGTAATTTTTGAAAGAGCGATGTCTGCAAGTATTCAAGCATCATCAATGAGAGGAATACAACCCTCTCCGTCGACTACTCGCGGAGACGAATCATCCCAACCATCAGAAAAAAAGAGAACTAAAAACAGATATAACCTAGCCAATGCGAAGCTGATCCCGTCCATATTTCTGGATTACATCCCACCTCTGGCTAGGGAAGTGAGTCGAGATAGCGTGCCAATATATTTAGAATACTCCATGATTACTGCGTACCTACCGGAGGGGATATGTGCAGTTCTAGCACAACAAGACAAGATCACATCATTAAAGTTTAGTGAATTCAACCTCGAAGATCGTAAAAACTACAGTATGCTCGCCCCATATAAGTACCTGACCAAGACAAAGGGAAATAACTCAAAGATAATCCCTCAACCGTGGATGATGAACATCGCACAGTCCACCCTATTAAACGTAATAAATATTCCACATTTTCGAACGCACCAGGATGTCAATTCCTGTGTTAAGTTATTTCTCTCATGTTACCATGGTGGTTATTTATGGCTATATCATCGTATTACAGTCAATCCAATGATGATCCATAGGATCACAGGGTTGAGTATGCAAGGACCTGACCCATAGGAGTTCTACCCAGGAAAATCCATAGATCATTCGCTAGCAAAGAAGATTAAGGACACATATGGTGATGTCGAGAAGGGGATGCGAGGCTACAAGGTAGTCTCCATCAAGAATGGAGTAGTTCGCCTAGCAGTGAGTTAATATCTGGAAATATGGTATGCAAGAACCGACCCACATAGGTCACGGGATTTGTCATTGACCTCGCGGGGAAGTGTTTAGAAGGATTGCAAATGAATTGGGAGAAGTACCTAGTCAATCAACTCGAACTAGATTGTTGTGAAGTGCAGGATCAGGGCTATGAGTTTCACTTCAGTTGGCTCCTGATCCTCATCGCGTTTGTTGACTGGAATATGCTGGAAGGTGCGACCTTCCTCGACATCGAGCCATTTGAGCCACTTGACATGAATTTTGCCACACTTTGGTATTCGAGTGATATGAACAAGCAATTGAAGTTGAACGTTGTTTTTCATATGTACTACCTTCAGTTGAAGAGATCCATAGAAGTAGAACCTCGAATGAATCCAAACACCTTACAAAGATGTCCAACCTTGATAGCCTAGAAATTGCGCATGATACACCTAGACCCAGCAAAATGAAGAAGACTGAAGAGGTCCAAGAATTAAGCAGTGCTTTAGGAAGGACTGCTTCGGTATCACCTGACCGAGGGGGTGATGATGAAGAAAAAGAAATAAATGGTATAGGAGACGAAAAGAAGAAAGGTGAAGTAACAACGATGAGATATGAGACCTATCCCCTGAAGAAACGGAAGGTTTCTCCCCAAAAACCTTCATCTCGGAAGAAATCGAGAGCCACCGTGACCAAGATGAAGATTGTGCTTACTACTGATGACTTCGACTTCATCATAGCCGCCCTTAACGACGCTTTCCTACAAATTGTGGAGAATCAAGAAGCTAAGAAGGAGGAAATGTATGACAGACTTAAGGTTGATTTCTGAGGGGTACAACAGGTCCTTCATTCTAGCCACGTAGTGTCCACTATGCCCTTGCCATTAGGAGAACCAGAGTTGGGCGATGAGCCAACCCAACTCCTCCGATTAGCTGATAAGGTTGAAGCTCGTCTTCATCACGCACAAGAAGAAGATGAACAAGCTACCCAGACCTTGAAGCAAGTACAAGGTGACATTATAGAACAACGTAGAATAGAAGAACAAGAGAAGGTTGATATCTAGGCCAAGTTTGAACTGGAGAGAGAACATATGCATCAAGAGAAAGAACAGTTGCTTGCAGAGCAACTCAAAGCAAAAGAAGTAGTAAACATAGCCCTCTGCTTTGTGACAGGCTTAGAGCTACAGGCTAAAGACCAAGTCACACATTAAGTAGAGCAGCTCATTGAAGCCATCCAATAGATACAACAAAGAATAGCAGATTTAGAGCTCTACACAATGCCTAACACTCTACAGGATGTAAGAGATCAGAGAGAAGCGACTGCCATGAGCGCAGTTGAGAGAATAAAGGCTCTTGCCATGGAATGCAAGCATCTCAATGATCACAGTGCCCAGACTTATGGGCAACTCACTAAGAATGCAAAACTGAAGGAACTAGAGTTGCAGCTCCAGGAGGCGAAGTAACAAGCATAAATAATATAGGTGCAGTTGAAGCCCCTATCGGTTGTGGAAAGAATGAAGTGATCCCAGGAGAAGCTCATTGCCCAGTAGTAGGTTCACACCTTTCAGAGCAAAGTCATGGAAGTGACACAGAGGCTCCAACACGTACAAGATGAGGCTTACCAACTGTTCACTGAGATTGAAGGCCGAGGAGAAGAACTAGAGCAAGTTGTTTCTACAACAGAATAATGCCTGGAAGGACTCGTGAACGAGGTAGTCATGAGTTCGTTGACCAGGAGGCCATGGTAGAGAAATAAGTCAAAGAAGCTCAAGACAAGCTTGATCCTTTCGAAACATAACTACCCATATCAGAGTGACTCGGGACGAGTCACATGTGAGTGTTGGGGCCCTGTTGGCCCTTGAGCAAGTTTTGAGGATACTTGGTCATGATTGACCTATTTTTGGGACTTCCACAGGCTGTCAAAGATGGAGCACAAGACGAATAGGAGATCACGGGTTCTCGACCCCTTTGTAGGGCTTTTTGGGTTTTGGGATCATGTAATGGGTATGGGAAGGTTGGCCCATGGGTTTACCCATGCCTAGGCCCATTTTTGTAATATATATATATAGATATAGAGGCTAGGCAATGTAGAAAGTAGTAGTGATCGATCTATGTGATCGAATGATTGTAAGTGCTTTGTGCATACTATGTAAGACTGGTAAGGCTAAGTGCAAGGGACTCTAAGAGATCGAGAGGTGGATTTTTGATGAACCTAACTAAGGGAAGGAGGATCTAGCGAAGTGCACAGATCTCGTGTCCTATGCGGAGTAGGGTTTTTGAGGCTCTGTGCATGTAACTGATTAATAAAAGACAATAGAAGAGAAGAAGAGTTGGTGGATGTATCCTTAGGGGGGTTGAACCACGTATATGTTGTGTTGCTCTTCTCTGTGCAAAGTGTTAGTGTGTTTATGTGTGACTTGCTATGATATAGTTGAAAGTTTGATAGAACTGATGTTTCTTTGTGCTTAATAAGGAGAAGGAATGTTAGATATAACCTATGTGATTATGTTTAGGGCCTGAATCTGCTAGATCTAATATGTTCCTTTTATGCTAAGTGTTATTAGATGTGGATCTAGTTGAATACTGCGATGCTCTGTAAGTAGGGTTTGTCTGCGTTGTTACTAAGAACTGAATATTGATGAATGTTCATTGTTAAGTGCTTTATTAAATATTAGAATCACATATCTGTGTCCCAGCTAAGATTGCAGACCTCTGAGTCCTGCAACCACCCCTGCCTCTACCTCTGGTGATACTTCATCTACTTCGTAGGTGTTGCCGAAAGGGCCAATAGTTATGGTTTTGTTGGTGCTTTGTTGTAGTGTTGAACCCTGGTTCTGCCCCTATGCCATGAAAGACAAATTGTTTGGTTTTAACTCTATCTACCTTTAAACACATGTAAAAATGGAGAACACCACTTCTACCAAAACAAAGAAAATTTAGGGTTCAAAACCCTAATTATTCATATCCCATGAGCCTATAAGCTGGAAGCTCTGGTGATCCTTAGTTTGAGGTGGATTTTCAGTTATAGGTAGGGTTACCTCATGTGATGATGGCTCTGCAAAAAATATTGCACACTCTCCTTGCAGTCCCTTTATTTCAATAATGATCGTTCCAATGCTCCTGGAATTAAGATAAACATTGCTTGCGAGCCCAGATGCCACAATATGTCTCCAGATATTGCTTAATTTTCTAGGAAACAGATATGTCATAAAGTTGATAAAAGATGCTATGTCACTTCAAGATATAATGACAAACCTGACAGATCAAACAAACAAGGAGTAAGTTCTTCTTACTCTGATCCACATAAGGTAGTGAAGTATATATATGAGCGGCAGATCCATATCAACAAGATTTGAGTTTTTTCAAAAGGGATACAATACATTCCAGTAAGTAAGATTTTAGTTTCAAGTATAAATATATGATAATTTTGGTTATTGGATGCATAGAAATAGCATTTGAGTTCCTCAACTACAACACAAAGTTATCCCTTAGGTCAACACTTGTGTAAATTTATCCCTTAGGTCAACACTTGTGTTAACAATGAGTACAAACAATGAATGTAAGCATGTAGGCCCTTAATATTATTCGGAAGATTATTCTACTATTTGCAATCATCATTGTCATTTTCAGAAAGATTATATGGTGAGAGAAACCACCATTCCCAATCTCATTTCCTGGAATTGCATTTACACTCATTTGCAAGAATTGGCTTCGATATATCTTTCCTTTTCTTATTGATCATTGTGGAGGTAAACATGCTTACACAGAAAACAACTAAAGCACAAGGATGAGCAAGAAGGAAGTTTGGTAAAGTAACTATAAAATAAAACTACCTACAATCACCATTCCATAGATTATGGTATTAAAGGGGCATTGAATGAGATGGATCACCTTCAAAAGTTAAATGTTGCATGATTGGAGCTTTGCAATCATAACGACGGTGACGATTAGAAAAAATAACGAATGAGCAACACTCGAGGTTTACTCGCTACAAGGATAAACTCTTTCATTTCCATCTAATTGAAAACGTGTGGAGTTTGCTGCAATACTATTACTCGTTATTTGGATAAAATGTGACTCAAATTTACCGCCTAGAATTACAAAAGTTGTTTTTTCCAGAAATAATTTGATAATATATGACAAGGGGCACTTTAAAGAAATGTAGGAATTAGTTTATTTTGTTGTTGGAAAAGTAGACTCCCCCAAAATGATCATTTGAAATAATTATAATATTTTTAGTTTGGGAGTTAGTTAAGTAATGTAATTGAAACCAACATTGAAAAAAGTTTAAAAGGGCAGCGCTAGGTGAATTGACGAGATCGATTCAATGTGGAAGGAATGAAAACATATCTTTCGTCTGGCCGAGTTTGTAAAAATTATGAAGACCTATAATATCTTTTTGTGCATGATTTTTATGGATAAGAAAATTCTTCTCTTATTTTATGTTTGTTATATCTCTTTTGTTATCTTGTTCATTTTCTCAATTGTCTAAATTATTCATGGATATGGTGATGAAGTTATTTTTGATGAATGTTTGATATGTTCAACAATTTTTAATTTATTTTTCTTTCTAATTTTCATTAAGGTTTTGATTATGTCTAATTAAATTCATGATGGATATATATTATTATGTGATACAATATTTATCTTTTTTTAGTTATGATAATATTTTTATAGTTGGAAAACATGAAAGCAGTGAGACACACGAAATACACACAGAAAAATAGATTGTATTATTGCATAATAGACACAACACAATACACATATATAAAGCTGGATGCTGATCCAACTAACTCCACTCTTAGAGGGATAGGTTGAGAGAATATCTCAACATCCTCCTACAAATCTTCAAACCAATCTCCAACTCAACATAATCATTAATTCTAACACCCTCCCTTAATGATTACATTACAAATAAACCACATATTACAATTCTCAAATCACAACATAGATCTCTGTCTGATCTAGTCTTCATTAGCTCCTACACCCACTCTGATGCCTCTGGACTGCGCTCTTTCTCTTCCTCTTCTTCGAGCTTACCATTCAACTCATTTAAAGCATAAATGCTTCAGACCATCATTCATGAACTTGTACAATGGACAATTTGACA
>ML790693.1:331863-346903 GCA_009831015.1 Picea engelmannii
TACTATTTCACCAAGGGAAACATTTCCGATGGCCATTTTCTAGAATGCCAGCTCCAAAGAAAACTGATCTTTCACAATAGTGGCTCCTTCAATACACCAGATCTTGCAGCGATCTCTCTTCCACGCAGCAGCTCTTGTTTATCGGACTGTTAATTCAAATAACAAAGGAATGTTTTACTCAGAGTGGCGGTCTCCCTCTGACATCGATAGCAACATCGAACAACTTTCCACAATAAATAGCTTGCGTCCTCCTTCTGGCAGCGACAATATATCACACAGCAATTCTGGATCGCAAGCACACAGCAATGTTCATGGCAAGCACACAGCAATTCTGGATCGCCCAATCTCCTTCACGCTAGCAGGTTTACACAGGCCTCGCTTCACCTATATCTAAGAGTTTTCTCTACGAGAGTAAGGCGATAACTCTACGCTGGACCCCGTTCAGTTGCACGCAGACTCTGGCTTACATCCCACGCAAGGCTCCATTTCGGCAATTCAGATAGCCATTTCACTTCTGTGCCTTTAACAACAACCGGCTCCACGATTTACCTCACGCTACAGCGTGGTTCCTCTGTTATTTATGGGTGGCCGCTAGATCTCTCGTTACCGGTGCTTTCCTTTCACGTTCAGGCAGCAATCAATCGCAGTGGGTAGCAAACACTTAAACTCAGAAAATTAACTCGCACACAAGACAAATACACAGGCAGAAAACTCACACCAATCTACTCTTACAGTTAGGGAATACTACCTCTCATTCTCTCATATTCCTGGGCACTCCCGTGAGGGATTAAACCCAGCTAGGCTCTGATACCAAGTTGGAAAACATGAAAGCAGTGAGACACACGAAATACACACAGAAAAATAGATTGTATTATTGCATAATAGACACAACACAATACACATATATAAAGCTGGATGCTGATCCAACTAACTCCACTCTTGGAGGGATAGGTTGAGAGAATATCTCAACATCCTCCTACAAATCTTCAAACCAATCTCCAACTCAACATAATCATTAATTCTAACATTTATATCAGAGTTTATGTTGACACAGTGGCTTGGCCCGCATCCAACTCTACATGGATTTTGTATTAATTGTTTAATGTTTACATTCGTTTGAATTATATTTAGATAGTTGCACCATGCATATAATTTGATAGCACATATCCTTCTAATCATTGATATCAATGGATTGTCAACCTTCATTAGTACGTTGAATCATTTTATTTTACTTTAAATATTACAAACTAGTATTTAATTTAATCTTTTTTATTTCTTCCATCATCTATAACTTAAGAAAATGGGATTATAGTGCCCTTTTGATTATATTGATGATGTACTTTTTTATTGATATTTTTATTCATGTTTACATGATCTTTCCCTTTTAAAGCTTTATTTTATTTTCTTTTGTTTATGATATTTTATTGAATATAATTTGATTCAAGGTTACCCTTTTGGCTCAAAAGCTTAAAGCGGTCTCTCTGGATGCCTTGATATTTTTCCTTCGGGCAAGTTTTCAAGAAAATGTAGCCTCTTTCCCTAAATATCTAGATCATAAGTATAATAAACATATTGTTTCCTCTTTTTCTTGAGATAGATCAAGAATTTGAAAGTATTCTTGAATCCTTTTTAGATACAAAACATGTCGATATTTTTTAAGAACAAGATGTTCAATTTTTTTCTTCTTTTATTCACTATAATAATTATTTTAAAAACTATGATTTAAAGGATAAACAAATCTTAGTTGAAATATTTATATATGATTTTAAACAAAGATTTGACTTTAAAGTACATCAAGAAGAATCTTGAGTTTCCTATAATAAACAAATGCAAATATCTTCAGGAAGTTCAAGAAGTCCACAAGATAATAGGAACATTAAATCGCACTCTGTTGTAATTAATTCTATTCGTGATCTTTTCCAAGATTCAATTAAGACTCAATATTCTATAATGAGAATTTATGCATTTCTTCCCTTTATGATGATGAGCAGATATATAAGCAAGAGATTGAAGAAAAAAATTATGAAACTATACATAAGGGTATAATTATTCATGAATTAACATTACAACAAAATAACATTTAAATTTGTAATAGATGTGAAGAGCAAAGTTTAGATCAAATATTTGATTATGAGTTTCAAATCAATGATTTTTTTTGTCCAAACATATCATGTTCGAAATAATTTTCAAGAATCATACTAAGTTAGCAAATGATGATGAATGCTTATCAACAATACAATTAAATGATAGTGATTTTAACATTCGTACATTTGTTTTTGACACATATCAAGATTGGAATGAAGAGTCTTTAAAATATTCTTCTTATAAGGTTTATTATGATTGAGTTGTTGAAAATGAATATCAATATATGCATATTGTTGGAAATTAATATGAGCACTTTATACCACTTTTAACCACAATATATATTCTTTCACTTTAACATCAATGTTCAACAATGTATCATCTATGAATGCATCCAATCATATATATCATAAGCATGTAAACATAAGAAACATCACATCAACATCACATCAAGAGAAAAATACACCAGTATTTAAGTGAAAAACCACATGGAAGAAAACTAGATAATTCTTTCTTATATATATCAAGAATTTATTCATAGGAAGCACCAAATTCCAAATTCTCCACCTCCAACTAGAAGGAGGCTCCAATGCTCTATTCTCAAGCTCCAATTTGAAGGAAGCTACAAGTCCTTGAATTCTATAGTGTTACGAGGAAAACCACTTTCTGGCATGGGCTAAACCAGAACAGATGGAATGACTACATAAATCAACTCTAATCCCAAGTATGATATATAAATGAAAATGATGAGAAGACAAGATAAAAATCCTACCTCGTTTGGATGTGTTCGATGAAGACCATCGTTTAGCACGCGACTCAAAGATTTATACCTACAACATTTCCTCAAAAAGCAAGATACACACAAATATGGTGATAATATATAATGTTAGCACATACAATAGAATAATCCGTTAACATTCATAACAAATATACCCATGGAATAATAATTCAAATTTTTGCAAGACATCAATTGGAAGAGAAAAGAGTATTTCTATTAAAAAATGATGAACATAAGTGTATAAATGACAAACTTCCATGTCATCATGTTTCGGAACCAACAAAATAAGTCCGTTCCAGTTGGGCCTCCACCACTTCAATCATCCACCAAAGAAAAGTTCATATAAGAGATACAATGAGGTTCTCCATTAAAGAGGGAAGATCTTGGGGGATGAACAATGTGTTTAGACTTTAAAGGAAAAATGGATGTAGACTCAATGTGAAAATTGCTCAAGAGTAACTTTTCTCTCAAAAGTTGAATTCTCTCATCTTCCATGGTTTGGACATGGCCCAATTTATAGACTTCAAATGGAACTAAAGGGAAAAGTAAGAATGCTTTCAATATATGGAAGGTCAAATATCATGGATCTAGTGACGTGATATGGAAATATGACAAATTTTTTAATTTTGAGCACCAAAATTGATGTACACGGGCTATAGTGGTGTAACCTGCATATACCAATGTTGTCTAACTTGCAGGGCATGCATATGTGGAAAAATATGTTTTTTTGGCTCTAGGATGTGAAAAAGGGGACTTCAAGTCTGCATACGGAAATGGAAAGGCTCTCTGAGAAAGTTGCATAGGGTGAGGAAAAAATTTCTATAACATATTCCCCCTAATGTGTGAGGTCAGAGAAGTATATGTGATGGTCGAAATACATTATAATTCCTAGAAGTGGAGTAATGGAGACTCAGTTGGAAGACCTAGTTTCGCATGAGAATTTTACAATCCATAACAACTTTGTGCACATGGTTGCCAATATAAATTACACTACAGGTCCATGTGGAAATATACCAAACAGTTGTTCATGGACATGAATAAGAAATACAAAGTGGACACATGCCATAGGCTGTCATAGTCACGAACAAGGCCCAGTGAAAACTTGTCTCAAAATAAATCTGAATATATTTGTATATAATGGAGTACAATCTAATCTCCCGTGATCATTGAAGTCATATAGGTATTGGTCCAATGAATGATAGCAACAACTCAGGAAATATACTAATATAAATTGATGCCTTCAAGTCTTCTACATGATCCACCAAAGGTGCAAGCCTACATCATGTGAATAGAGGAGTTGAGGTCGAACACAATGAGACTTTGTTTGATTACCGATCATTAAGGTATATCGTTAACAAAAATGAGACAACTTACCAATAATGAAAGTAGGTATCAAGGCACTGAGTACATTATTACAAGTGTGAATAAAGGTGTTGAAGTCAAACACTTGAAGAATCCATTGATAAAGATACATTGATGTATTCCCAATTGTCTATGGTAGGAGAACATGCCACTGATGGATGCAAGCCTCTAGGTACTCATAGGAGTCTAGGCCTCATTTCTAAAATAGATGAGTTGAATTCGATGGAATGAGACTCATTGAAATTAGAGAATTAAAGCATCTCTCATCAATCAAAATGAGGTACAAAGAAATATCTTGATGACTTGGAGGAACTCATATGAAGAGGATGGTCAAGAACCAACGACCCTGTGCGTATTTCGCATGCACCAAATGCAAGTAGTCCATGAAAAATACCCTCTAAATAATAGCCAATAAAGAATACTAGCAATAAAGGTGAGGAAACTACCAATAAGGATAATGGAATCCAAGAAACTACATGAATCCCAATGTGTGAATAGATTTATTGTTGTCGAACACAAGGGAAACCCCTAAGTGAGTGACCAATGAGGAGATGTCGACTATTGGGTTCAAGTTTACTTACCCATAATGAAAGTAGGACCAATGTGCATAGTAGGACTACAACTTCATGTAACTCTGAGACACACAGAGGGTATGGCTGACATGCAATGTCAAGAATTATGAGAAATGGATGACACAGACTTATAAACTTACTTTGGACAAGTGCATGAGACATATGGAGGACTCTAGAGGCATAGAATTCATGATGAAACCTTGTAATGTAGAAGGAATCAATCAAAATATCCATAGGGAGTGAAAGAGTAACCAGTCAGAGGATTAAACTCTAAGGAACAAACTCAGCTTCCTAAGTTCATTCTAAACCCAAACTTCGAATGACAAGTAGACTCAAAATTTTGTTCTTTGTTCAAAAGAGACTCGACTACTGCCAACATGAGACAATATTATTTTCATGCCCATCTGTTTTTTTTGTTTTTTCATAGGAAAATGAATGCTATGATACAATGGAGGAAATGAGTGTCGCGAGTAAGCAGCTAGTTCCAACAGTGGAACATACCTATGCTCAATGAAATAGGGTGCATCAATGGCATGGACACTTGGGAGAATGTTTCCTCTTAGGGTACATGGTGTCAATATACAAAGGATATAAACAAGGCTCTCTTTGGATGGTGATGAAAATTGTTGAGGTAATAGGATTATAACGAGGAAGTGGGGAGCGACAATAGGCTCAATACTGCAAGCAATATAATGGAATGAAATTACAACATAACTCCAAAGAATGGCCTTTTTCGTAAATTTAGTCCACTAAGATCGAAAAAGTATAAAACAATACCCAGGAGAACTCTTCTAGTCACTAGTGACTAGAGTATTCCTTTTTCAAAATTAGTCTAGTTGGTCCAAAAAAGGGTTAAACTTACACCAAATAGACATCCTTTCAAATCTATTTAATGAGTGTGAAAGAAACAAGTTCACTCTACAATCTTTTAACTTTTTTTATAGAGTCAGAAAAGAGCTTAACTAAGACTCAGTGTAGGTCCCATAGGTACAGGTAATAATGCTTATGAGTAAGAATAAGAGGTTCAAACGCAAATTCATATTGGAACTATAACAAACTCTCGGTCCTATGGAATAATCTCAACATGGGTATTAGATGTCACAGAGGCTCTAACTAGGGAACCCATGCTTGGTAAGCATCCACCATTCAATAATCACACTTATAATAGTAGTAGAGAGTTTCATGTCACTAATAAATGGGTTTGTACCTAAGGCATATGGATTACAGCCATATGATAATGAAGATATGAAACATAGAGTGGAAATCTATCCTATATGATGGTAAAAGAAAATACCCGCTAAAGTCAGGAACGAGCGCCATGATGCTAGAAACCACAAAAATCCCTAGACAAAACCACCAAAACCAACTCCTTCCACTGCACTATTAGTCCATTAGGTCCAAAAATTAGCATAAAATATATAAAGTGGATAATATCAAAGCTCGAGGAGCTGCGGGTGGTATGAACATAGAGGACAACATTTTCACCCATGATGTTGTAGGAACAAAAAAAGTAGGGAGCCATCTCCCCATCAGGGTGATCAAGAACCTGAGTTTGAATATCGTCATCCTTGCCCTTACATGGATCATGGGCTCGGTTTTGGTGCACCAAGAATCAACACCAATCATATTTTATGCAATGGAGTGTTTATGACCCACCATTTATGATTGGTGCACCTCACTACTGGCTAACATAAAGAGCCAACTGACAGATTACAAACATGGGAGAAAAAGGAACTTCGGGTTCACATCTATCTTGTGTATCTTTTTCTTTGAGCAAGTTCCAGGCTTGAGTCATATATTAGATATCATTCCACATGGACTGCGCAATCCATCCATGCCATGGTGGATCGAGGTGATGAGGTGGTTAGGAGGTGGTAGGGTGACAACCCCCTACAATGATGAGTTCTTCACCTGGTGGTGTCTATTGGTGATAACCATATATGACTACCCTTATGATGAGATCAACTATAGAGGATATCCATATATGTCATTGCCACCAGGATCTTTCAACAATGATATAGGTATGAATTTGTTTTTATATATTTCATCTTTTGTGTGCTTTTTCAAAAAAAAAAAAAAACACAAATGTTTTTGGATGGTATCAAGTATTGACAATTAATTTTTTATGAAGATGTGGGTTTGCAAAAACCAAATGGATTCCTATGACATTGACGGAGGAATTGGGGAGATGAGTTGGTGGGAGGAGATGCAGAGAGAGTGCTACAAAACATGCGGGCAACATGTTTCCTTTGACTCACAGGATTCCTATGGCTCAGGTGGAGGATCTTCTAGAGGCTATGTAGCGGCAGGTGGTGGGTGTACCCCATGCATGGGTATAACGCTTTTTGCCTCTCGCATATTCCATAGTATGCTATCATAAAACACATATGGTGCCATAGGCGTAGATGCAATGGTCATTATATCTACTGACCATATATATATTTTGAGGGTGTGAGCCCCATTTTGTACTATGACACCATATTTTTTGGAGAGATGAAATATAAAAAACATTGGTCTTCGGCTTTACTTATATATGTTATAATGTGTACATTGGTCAATGTGTTTTTTTTACTTTAGTTGTGTGACAAATTCCAATCTAAAAAATAATTAGCATATGCATCAAATACATGGTAATTTCTTAGATTTCATCGAACAAAATGACAATCCACTTATTTTACCCCCCCCCCCCCTATGATACTCCTAGTAACGATGTATTGAAATGGATTGACATCAACAACTACGATAATTTTTCAAAGCAACCTATAATGTCATAATATTTGAACCACATGTACAGAAGCCAAGACTAGTTTCTCAATGTGAGATTATTTAAGTTCAGGATTTACTAAGTCTCAACTAAGATAGTAAAAAATGTGGTCATGGAGCTCATCATCCTCTTGAACCAAAACCATACCAACCGTCCCTTCAGATGTGGCGATATAAATAAATAATCTCTATTGTACTCTGGAGGCTTCAACAGAGGCGTTAATACCAAGGATTTCTTAAGAGCATCAAAGGATTCTTGGGCTTGCTCATCCCATACAAACATAGTGTCCTTCTTCAATAGATGCATGAAATCCTTAGTTATATTGACGTAGTTTACTATAAACCGATGCAATAATTTAGACTTCCCCTGTAATTCTTGAAGTTGATGAATGTTGTGTGGGGGAGGAAATCAAAGTATTTCCTCAACCTTTATAGGATCCATCATGATCCCACTCTTAGAAATAAAGAATCATAAAATAAAACCAGACATAATGCAAAAGATGCACTTGTGAGGGTTTAAATGGTTGTGATAATAACGAAATATCTCAAATACTAGTCAAATGCAATTAAAGTGATCTACTCTCTTGTGAGAGTGAGTGGCAAGATCATTGAGGTAAGCTTCGACAATATGCTTGAGATTGTGAAAATCAAACGTCATGGATCGCTGGAAGGTTTCTCCAACGTTTTTAAGGCCAAAAGTAATTCTCGGTGTGCAAAATTACCCCAAGGAAAAATAAATTCCATCTTATGTTGATCCTCGGGTTTTATCTGAATTTGATTATATCTTGAAAATGTGTCCATAAAATAAAAAACCTCGCTTCCCACACACTGATCGAAAATTTTATCAATGAAAGGTGTCAGGAAGTTGTCTTTATTACAATCCTTATTCGGGTCTCAAAAATCCATACATACATGTATGGTTCCTTGTTTTTTATTTAAGGGAACAAGGTTGGATACCCATTCAGTCAAGGGAATCGGGTATATGAAACTAGCGTTAAGTAGTTTCTCTAACTCTGCCTTAATAGTAGGGGCCTTCCTAGGATTAACATCTCTAAGTCATTTTCGAACAGGTCTATCATCTAGATATGTATTGATCTCATGTTCTATAATGCAAGGGTTGGTTCCTAGAATCTCTTCATATGACCAAGTGAATACGTCACAAAATTCTTTGAAGAGAACTGTGTAGATAGGAATTTCTTCAGGCGAACAATCTGCACCAATATATACATTTCCATTTTTCGAGGAATTCAAGAGATGTCAATTATCATGGTAGGATAAATATTTTCCATTTTTCCTTCTGCATAAATGCCATGTGTATCTAGTGGAACCACGACATGATTGCACATCTCACTCAAGGTAGATCTAAAATCACCTTGTTCGATACTAAGAACCTCTAGGAGGAAGTAAGAGTGATGTTTCATATCGTGCCATGGCCTATTAGGACCACTCGACCTCTAATATGGTTTCATATGAAGGTAAAGTATCATCAAGGAAATCATCCAAGAAAGATGATAAGGTGGCCCATACGGGCTCGAGAAAAATATCCTCTTCATCTTTTTATGAGGAGACATGATCTGGTTCAACAGTAGAGTCAAGAACAACCTGATATGCTATCTTTTTCATTGATAGTGGCATTTCCATTCCAATATGTGGCTAACCTTCACAATACATGGTCGAGGAAAGTAGGGTCCAAGGATCGTTGAAATATAAACTACAAAAAGGAACATACCTCATTGACGATGAATACCTTCTGGACATGGAATAAATGTGATGAATTGGTTCCATGTAATCAAAGGTACCCATGAGGGAGGAAAAAATTATCAGTTGTCGGCTGATAATTTTCAATCAATAGGATCAAAGGTCCAACTGATGCATTAGCACTATCATGCACAAAGGATAACTGATCAATTGTCATGATTTTCCCTTCGTGAGGAAAACAAAAAGTGTGGAAAATAGAGGATATCACTACAATCATATCATAAGTCCAATTACGCCCTAGTAATAAATTATAGTCAAGGGGCACATCAACCACCTCGAAATCCACCTCCACTATCTTTCCACTTAACTAGACCAAAAAGGAAAGAATAATTTTGTGTAGACGGAAAGAACAACCATCAAATGTGGTCAACATAGTCGGAGATTGAGAGAGGATTGGAGAGCCAATGGATTTCCAATAGGTTAGGGACATCACACAAGTTGCAATGCCTTCATCAATAACAATGTGTTTGATGGTATACTTTGAGTAATCCACATGGATTTGAAAGGCCACATGGTAATGCAAGCGAGGATTAACATCCGTGACATCAAAATTGATAAAATTAGATCCTCATGGGTCTAGAGATCCTAAAGTATATAGCAAGGAGTTCCTATATGAACAACACGTTTGGAGCACCTCCAAAGCTAACATCGCACAAGGGGTTTGACCCAAATCTTTGAAAATCGAATAGTTGTGGGAAACTCTAGCATTAGGGTTGTGGGAATAGAGTTTTATAAATCCTTTTAGAATATGAGGCAGAAGCCTTAGTTTTTCAATCTGCAAAGGTGTTTCCATAGGAGGAGGAGACTTTGGACCTGGAACAGTATATGAAGACCCATAATCAAGAGATCGAGTGGCTACATTAATATGAGACTTGACCATATTTACACATAGACGATCACCATCATGCACCAGGGGGTTTTGATCCCCACTCGATGCATTTTCGACGTTAGAGGAGCTCGAGGCCGTGTTTTTATTATGTGTAAATGGATTTGTCATCATAGCGGGTGGTTGAGATAAGAACCTCATGACTTCCTCAAGTTTGGGCATAAGTAGGTAAGGTGATGTAACACCCCGAGTTTTGAGCCCCCATTTTAAATAATGTATTGTTACATTGTTGAGAGGCCGGAGTGCCCAAACAATTATTAAAAGGCCAGTGTGCCCAAGAAATGTAATTTTTTGATCATTATTAATAATACATACATTGTTGGCTGCTAAATAGACAAAGACTAGAGTTATAGATGGGATATGATTCCACAAGAGAGGGGGCTTGAGGAGATAAATGTTTATTTCCTATTTTTATTTATTCTTTGGTCGAAGCGGGTGGGATCAGTTATGTGGGATTATTGGGGAAGGCTAGGAGGTTCTTGATTCCCCACGAATTACTTAAACCTGCCCCTGGTATGATGGGGGGTTCGGTTGTTGACTTGTTCACTGATTACTTGTTCATTATTTCTCTTATTCACTCATCCACTTGATCACCAGTTCATGCGTTCTTTTCATTTTCTCACTCGTTCATTCATCCAGTCCTTACCTATCACTCATTGATCCATCCTCATGTGTGTTGTGGATGGGGAAAGGGACACAAACTACCGAATATTAGCCATGGTATTGTTGGTTGTATTGGTCACTGGTGTAATCCAGCCATGACTTAAGGCCTACATGTCTGAGATGCATTGGCTTGCGCCCAACGTGGTTCACAACTGCGAGTCCTAAGAGTTCCAACATTGATATTATGGACTAGTTGCGTTGGAGCCCAAAATAAGGAGAAGGACTACCTTAGGAACTGCGTGGCAAAGATGGGTGGAGGTTCGTTCTCTTGGGTGGTGCATGTTGGGTAGAAGAGAGATGGATACTTGGATTGTTGTGAGTAAGGGGAAATCCCATGAGATCTTGAGTGTTGACTGATTTGGGAAGCCAAGTAACACTCTGGAACTATCCTTGTGGATTCATGTCCCTGGCACAGGGGTGACACTATTGTTAAGATTCAGAACAATAGTGTCTATGGTTGGCTGGAACGTCCTTGGTCCATAGCCAGTTGGTGTGATATTTTATAAAGATAAGTGCTCTCTATTATGGTATTATTTACATGTATATGAATGTATTCTCGTTGTGTATTGAATTATAATTTAATTGAATCTTTAGAATATGCATGCTTGTTGGTTATTGTTGTGCATGTCATTAAATCCTTTTCTTTTATGCATCCTTATTAATGGAAAAAGGGTATCGATAGAATTAAGAAGTCCATGGGTGGCATTGAAGGTGGCGTACCCCGGCCTATGGGTGGATGGGTATGTTACAGATTGGTATCAGAGCTTCTAGTTGAAACACTGGGTCGGTATGGGCCAGGTTTGTTGGTCAGAGCCTTGTGGTCGAGATCAAATCCTGACCATGAAATTGAAAATATTAGAAGGAATGGTGTTGCAGAGTCTTTGTTGGAGCTAGAATGTGAGAGGTCCTTTCTAAGGGTTCAATGGTTCATGATTGTCCCCTTAAAATTCAAGCACGATTGCCACTGTGGGATCAAGAGATATTTGGGATCGTTGGATCGGAGATTAGGGGAACAAGGGTCATCCAATGAAAGTGAAGCAAAGACTAAGTCACAACCATCAGATCCCATTAGAGAGAGAGATCGATGACCAAGAGGAATTGCGAGGGATAAAGTTGAACAGGAGTTAATTTCCCAAGGCGGTACCACAATCCAAACCACGGTTTCACCAAGGGGTCACATGTCAGTGTCAGAAGAATTGTGGGGTGAAAGGCAGGTTACTCCAAACTGATGATGCATTCCCCCACAAATTGAAAGGCATTAAGTGATGTGACATGTAGTGCTCAAACCATCGAAACTATGAAAAGACGAAATAGATCTAGACCATTGATCGAAGTGGATGTGTGGTAGGAGACCCTTCACTCCAGGGGTAACCACTTCAGAAGAAGGACGGGTGTGAAAATACAGAACTCTCGAAGGCCTGAAGCCTAGAGTTCATCTGGACCATCCATCAACAAGGACAGGTAGTGCTAGATCTCATACTTCATAGACTTAGTACTCTATAAGGTTTTGCAGAGTGAAGCACTAGGAAAAGAATTACCCGAAGTTCTGAAGTAATGGAGGACCATTGATCTCAATACAACAAGAACTTTTGATCTATACAAAGGTATCTCCGGAAGTCTTGAATCCCGAGGTTAATACGGATCGTCTGATAAAGGAGACACATGTCGGTAGATTGGCCAGTTCAGGAATTCAGAGTTCAGGAGAATCATAATTTTTCTAGTGTGGAATATCCCGAAGCCCAAAGAGACGAAGTGGTGGGGAACAATGACATCACCTAGAGGTGATGTGAACCCCGAAATTCTGAAGTGACGTGGCTTGCAGACATCACCTGGGGTGATGTGGAAACATGGTATATGTGCCACATGTCAGTATGTTTTGAGCATATGGATGATTGGAATGTCAGTCAGAACGTCACACATGTCACCCACCTGATTGGGCCGCATGTCCGCTTCCAGTATTTCACCATGTAGAGATAGGTCATGCAGTCCGAAGACTGGGAACTGGTTGAATATTCTAAAGTTAAGAAGTCTCAAAGCTCTGGATAAGCACTTTATCAGCTAAGCGCAGGGTCATGATCATGGTCACATGCAACTAAGAGCTGACGAAAGAAGTGCTAATGGTTGAATTGGTTGTTTTCGAGCCAGAAAAGTGCTAAGGAAGGAGCTAGCCCACGGTTTCTAGTCATGGTCACCTGGGAAGGTGGTTTGAAAGAAGAAATTGTGCATAATTGAATTTTGTATCAGATAAAGGATAACATAGGAATGTTATATGATGCAGATTGATATATATGTGTTCTTCATGAATTGAGAAGAAAAAAAGGACCCGTAACATGGTTTGGCAATTTTTTTTTACCATATGCATATTCTAACAAAATGTTTGCTTGAACATTTTGTAGAATTAAGGGTATTAAACACATCATCTCAGAATACATATTGAAGAAAGGGAGCCTCCAACCATGATAAGGAGGTCGAATGCCAGAATACTAGAGTTGGTAATGCAGAGATAGAATCCAATGGACGTAAGGAAAGAGGAGAGAAATAAACCTTAATAGAAGCTATAAGAAGCCTAAAAATATAAGTGTAGAGCTACAAAGGAGACAACGAGAGACCGATGAGAGATAAAATTAATATAAATGCTCGAGTGATGCAAAGCTTAAATCAATTGCAAAGGAAAACAAAGAATGGATAAAACTCAAAACAAGAGGAAGAAGGCAAGTTTCGTGAAGGAAGAGAGGATTGTGGAGGAGTTGGTTATTCGAGGAGTGCCAATAGAAATCATAGACACCACTCACCCCCTGACTCAGAAAGAAATGTTTATGCATCGAAAGATCCCATAAGCAGTCCAGAGGTGTCTCCTGTTAGGAACCATAAAAGAAGATAAGAAGTGGACAGTTTGCAAAGAGAGTTGAGGAATCTTAAGCCACCCTCATTTGATGGTGAAAGAGAAAGGAAAGATGATGTCGAATCATGGTTTCCTGGAATCAAGAAATATTTTTGATTGCATAACTATTCATCAAACCTAGAAACCAAGATTTCCACCTACCATTTACATGGGAAAGATGCAATGTTGTGGGATCAAGTGAAGCAAGTTGAACATGTTAATGAGAATAGGATCACTTGGAAACAGTTCAAGAAGTACTTCCAGAAGGAGTACCTCTTAGATAATTTCTATGACAATAAAATGTAGGATTTATTTGAACTCAAGTTGGGAAGCATGACTATGGCATAATATGAGAAGAAATTCCTGGGATTGTTAAAATATGTTGGGTTTATAAACGATGAAAAGGTAAAGATACAAAGGTTTTTTAGTGGATCGCCAGCCTTTTATAAAGAAAATATTAGGTATTGTTATCACTGAAATTTCATCCGCACATGGTTACAAGAACTCAGCATCGTCAAACAGTAATGAAGTCATTCATAGCCCTGAATTAATCACACAACATTCAAAAAAGGGAAAAAAACTATACAAAGTAGTGAAAAATTGAAGAACGCTTTGCAGACATTGGGCGCACGCACACATGCGCAGAACATGAACGTAGAAAGCGCGCATATGCACACGATGCGCTGCTGTTAGCGCAAAAAGCCACACACCTGCTAAACAGTGCATTTATGAATATGGTCGGCCTCCCAACCACTTATGGTTCAACTCCCAAGCTGATTTGACCTCCAAATCTGGGTTGGATCCAAATGGTGGGCTAGTCAAAGACCTAATAATGCCCTAAATGGCCTCTTTTCACACTACAAACTAGTTACACAATAACCCAATGCAATACTATAAAAATCCATGAATGCACCTCATTTTCTCAAGGAATTCAAAGTAATGTTATGCTGCCTATATTGTTTTAAGGACTCCATCCTTGACAAGAACACATTGGCACCATTTCATTGAGCAATCCATCTCACCATTGAGTGGATTTGCAAAGAGTTCTTTCATCACCATTTTCATTTTCTTTGTTGTAAGAAGAGCTACTAGTGAGGGTCCAAGAGCCTTCCCTTGGAGGAAGAAGGGACTCATAGTCCCCTTTCTTCTTGATGCTTTGTTTTCATCAATAGATCAAGCCTCAAACATTGGTGACATGGGTCTTTTTGTTCTTGTTATCTCTATGTCCCTATGCTTATGATTTTAGTTTTTATTAGTTTAATTCTTAATTATAGTTTTGTTTTTCTTTCTCTAAC
>ML790693.1:347318-405368 GCA_009831015.1 Picea engelmannii
TTAATTAGGTAATCAAACTCTTGTAAGGACCAAGCGAAGTCCACATGCAGCAAGGTGACATCTAATTCACTAAAAATTGGCACACTTTCACTCACACACAAAAGTCACTTATCACTCACATAGCTTCTTCTTGAAACATGGAGATCAAAGTAAGTTTCCTCGAAAGGGATTCCGAAAATACCCCATCTTTTCTTGACGAGACTATCCACTCCCATTTTTAATCAACGAGGTTGGTTAGCACCCCCAACCTCCCAAAACAACTACATCTAAAATATTTCTAAAAACTCACTAAGTTTTCCTCCACAGGAGGTGCCAAAAGAAGTTTTTTGGTCTAGGTAGGATTTTGGGGATAGGCATCCAAATAACTCCCCGTTGTCTGGTTCTCACATTGTCAAAACATAGAGGTTGTCAAATAGGGAACTAAAAATCCTCCAAGTCAAGTGTTCCAATCACCATAAGGCAGGGAGATACCTATGAAGGGTTGAAGGCTGAGGTCTGATTGTTCTGTGCGTCCCCCCTTGAGGCACCCACCTATTGAACGGGATCCAGCCCGTGACCCATTTCTTAGGCCGAAAATCTAAATGCCGCACTTTGACCGAGGTACCTAGTGGCCAAATTTAGGACATCTACCTAGGTGGCAATTGTGGGCTGCAATTGCACCTTGATTGGATTTTGTGTGGCTATTGGGAAATATTGCCAGCTCTTTCGGGATATGCCCCCTTTACCCTTCATTATAACCAATTATTTCATCCTTCACTAGTTTCTCTTCCGGTGACTTCAGACCCCACTGTTGAGTACTATTGGAAGGTCCAGTGCTATTTGAGAGGAAGGACGTTACATCTTCTAGGACACGAGAATTTTCTTTCTTTTGATTCCCCCATGTGGAAAAAACCCACTTACCCACATATATGCTTCTTTCTCATGTTATGTATGATGCACATCTGATTACAGTTTGATTTGGATATATATATTGTGTAAACATTCATTGCAAAGGCTCTTGTTTCTATATTTCTCTCACCACTTTTTGCACATGTTCACATAGCTAGTCTGACATCATAGGGGAACCACAGAACCCCCATCATTCACGACGCTTGCTCAACCTCCATCCTATATTAGGGGGAGTATCTAGTCGTGCCCGCTCATCGGCAGCCCCTTCACACACTCCTGTGAGTGCTACTATCTTAGGATCAGCTTTGCTTGGTTCTACATTATTTGGGTCAACTTCCCAAGGTCATCCGTTCAATCGCTCTCCTTTACACGAAAGTGGGGGACCCACTTCCTCTCAAAGAGGGAGCACCAACCCACCTAGTCCCCTTCAAGGGTTAGGTTCACAACACACTATGGCCGGAGCTAACCCTCCCCCCCCACTACAGATGCCATATTTGACCTCTCTCAACATACCATATCTCACTAAACTCACCATTGCCCCCATATCACTAATTTCAAATGGTTGAAAGACTCTGGTAGTCTTCCCCATTCTCCTGCACAATCGGCCCCTCAGCCAACACCGCAAAAATAGGTGCAACAATCCCCTCCCTCCATGCTACAAAATCCTATTCCACATCAAGGTGTGATAAACACCCAATAGGACACACAACATCCCCCACCTCAGGTGGGACAGTACCTCAACCCCAACAATCCAATAGAGCGTACAATTCTCCTCACCAGTGAGGAAGAAATCCTTCTGCAAACGCGTAATCGTCAGTATCATGCACCTGCTGAGTCTACTCCGATCTCTCCAGAGACAAACCCTACACAGACAGGACCCCCATTGGTGATCCCTCGCCCTTCCGCCGAACCACCACTACACATCCCTCGCATCCCCTTCCACAGGAATTTCCACAACCCACAGGCTAGGGAAGCTCATAACTATAGTTTGGTAGATGACTTAGTGCAATCCCCGACTGCCATGTCAGTCCTGGAAGTCCTCCAAACTTGTCCTATGCAGCAGAAATCACTACTTTCGGCCTTGGGGGCAGTCGACCCTGCAGATACCCGACTCATCACCTTTGATATTGATAGCGGAGAACCTTGTCTTCCCACCTTGATCGCTTTTCAAATACCAGTGAAAATACAAAACATCACAGTTCATCGGTGTATCATCGATGAAGGTGCATCTACATGCATTATGTCCAAAACAGTATGGTAGAAACTTGGTTCCCTAGAACTCATACCCTCTGCCATCACATTACGAGCTTATGACAGACGACCATCCTCTCCTGAAGGGCTCTTCCAAAACATCCCCGTTGAACTCGAGGGAAAACTATTCTCATCGACATCGAAGTTATCGACGCCCCACTCGATTATAATATCCTGTTCAGTCATAGCTACATGTATGCTATGAAAGAAGTGGCATCTTTCGTCTTTCGGATAATGATGTTCCCTCACAATGGGAAGATCGTGAACATCGACCAAGTCTCACATTATGAGCCTAACCCATCTACCAACCTCGATAACATTCTTCCCCTCATCCACACAAACCAAGATGCATATCCACTCGTCGATATGGGTCCTAGGATTTTTAAAGATCCATCCTTGCTAGGGACGTACCATGGAGCACCACCACTCCTTCATCCTGCTAATCAAGTATGCCTCATCTCATCTAACGGAACTCACATAGAGGATGCTCATCCTCCTCATGAGGCTTCGGTCATTCTTGACGTCCCAACAGTTGCAGAACCACTCTCGCCAGAACCTCCTACGCACTCATCGACCTCAACAGTCCACGAATCCACATCCCCTCAAAGGCATAATCAATTCTGGGAGTCAGTCCCCCAACCCCTCACCCAAATTCCCTTCTTTTACCCTCCACCAGGTATCGAATCTTTTCAGGTAGCCACAACGCTCACACTCCCTAATATGGTGTTAGCAATCCCAGTTTGGTATTTACACCCACCAGAGATGGTCCCTCGGCCATCCCTTCCCCCGCAGGAAGGCCTCCCCATTACAATTCTCGTCCTTACCCCCACCACCCCCCCACTCACTAACCTTCCTGCTACGGCTGGGGGCAAGAGAAAGAAGAAAGAGCCCACTGCTCCACTTCCTCCACGCATCCCACCACCTTGCGCACTATGTGAGAAAGAGGGCCACCAAACCAACAACTATCCATCACTACCTGAATTACGGAATTTGATCCCCCTCAATCAAACTCCCACAACACCCGCCACTACTGCTAGTCCCACCACTACCACCCACCCTTCCAGTAGTAAAGGGTTGAGGACCAAATACGCTTGCTCTATATGTTCAGAGTATGGCCATTACACCCATCATTGCCCAGCACTGCCATGCTTTTGGCAGACATTAGCGACTGTACGCCAGAACTTCCAGAACAACCCCAGTCCTGTTAAGTCCTCATCAACAAATATCACTGGCATCATCACCAATGTCCACCTGAAGACAACACAGAGCCCTATATCAGCTCATGCAACCATCAACAGTATCCAAAAGACTCATTTTTTACACTTCAACCTTGCCTCCTAGGCACGATTTTTGTTACTCACAGGCGCACACACATGCGCGCCTGTTCATCACATAGGTGCGCACACATGCGCGCCTGTTCATTACACAGGCACGCAACATATATGCGCGCCTGTGCACTACACAGGTGCGCATCAGTGTGCACCTATTTGCTTCACAGGCGCGCCCTTACACGCGCCTGTTCACCATACAGACGCGCACAGGTGCGCGCCTGTGAAACCCACAGCCGCGCACTGGTGCGCGCCTGTTCAACTCACAGGCGCGCCCTTCGGGCGTGCCTTAAACTCTCTCTATCGTGCCCCCATGCACGTATATTCGGTGTACAGGCACGTACATATGTCCACCTATCACCGGATCTCCCACGCATGTGGGGCCCATATCCGCTAAATGTCTATGTATGGCCCCCAATACAGCCCCTGCCCAAAAATTGAAAACCACTTTTTATGCAGGATGATCAGACCACTAACCTGATACTCGCAGATCCTCAATCAGATGCCTCGTCCTCCCCGAATCTCCAAATCTCCTCTGAAAACTACTCGTTCAGTCACTATTGCAGCAGGTACAAATGAGGTGGCAATGTGGGCCCTACAGCTATATATAGGCCTTTTGCCAAACTTCCACTCACCATTCCGGGAGCCCAAGGTGTCCATTTTTCAAACTGTCTTCAGCCACGGGATCAACATCCCGTTACCTACATCACAGTGGTCCCTTGGCCGCTTTTCATCCTGAGCCCCCGAGGCACCTTTTTTTCATATCATGGTCAGGTACGCACGTGCATAGTCACATTTATCAAATACATGCTCATATCTTTGATTCTCTTCAGATATTGTTCACTTTGGGTATTTGGTTTTCATGTGTGCAGGTACTTGCTCATCATCCATTGGCACAACCCCTTCAGGTATATACTCAGCACTAGCATGTAGTCTTTCCCATTGTATCGCACTTTCATTTCCAGTCACACTCTCTACTATTTACCTCTAGGATCCCCATTCCCAGCTCTGCAGTACCCACACCTCCATTTTGCATCTTCGGTACTGTTACCTGGTAGCATTCTTACCCACATGAGTTGTCCCATTCATAGCACCTTTTTGGCACTTTTGACACTCATGTTGTTCTTCAATACCCTTTAGGGATGGGAGTCCCAATAGTATTTCATCATGTTGTGAATCAACCACATACTCCTTCTCCTCATTTTGCTAGCTTTCCCACACGGACTCCCAGATTATCTCTTTACGGTTCTATTTTTTACCTGCACCTTCGTAGTATCATGAACCCTCCATTTCATCCATGATCAGTTTGCCCCTCTGCGAACCTACCTTCATTTCACCTACCTCATACAGAAACTCACCAATGGGGCCCCCACCCTTCATCAATTTTCCAAGAAAATTATGCCCTCCATGGGCCACCCATATCACACTTGGGCACCCGTTTCTGTATTTGTACATTTCTCCCCAAATTATTCGTTATTTATTGTACAAACGCCTTTATTTCCAGTCATTACCTTATCTTTTTATCGTCCCCTTTGGCGACTTGCTTCCTTCCTTTTTTGGCCAAATGCAACCCATGTCACCCTTGGTTGGAGCATTACTTATCATCTACCCTTTCCGGCATCATCCATATCTTCAGAGTACCCCACAGGTCACTTACCTCTACCCTCTGAATTTGTTCACCTTGTCCCGCCTCTGGCACAACTTATCACCAGTCTTGTCATCCCCTTGCCACTCGACCTCATTCCACGGTTGTGGCCACTTTTTATCTCGTACATTCTCCAACCAAGGGAAGTCTTGAGTCTTCCCACTTCTTGACTTCGTCCATGTACCTCTGCCACTTCCTCAACTCAGTAGATTTCCTGAAGCCCTTTGCTTCTGGGAGTCGTGTTCCCCTTTTGTCGACATTAGCACAATTTTCCAGAAGAGGGACATTATCTTGATTCTCATTATCCATCCAATGAGAGATCTCGGATGGCACAGGGAGAAACACCATTGCTCCATGTTGTCGTTGTCCCCCATAACATTCGACGCCAACACTTTCTCATGTTATGGTGGGTCTTACTTTGCGACTATTGTAGTTATTTCTATCATTTGTTGAAGACCTCTAAACTTGGTAGGGATATCAATGCCCACATCATCGCCGATACTTATTACCGTGATCATTGCCTATTATTCAGAGTATGTTCCTTTGCAGAATTGTCTTCTGCCTTTATCATCACCGCCCCCGAGGGCACTGCAGTTGTCTACACCAACACTTCAGTCATCTTTTTTCAGAGTTACATGACACGAGCATGGGGCATGCCCACCTCGTTTGTACACAATTTTCTATTTTGCGCACCTCATAGAAGGTCGGGTCTTACCAGTTCCTTTTTTCTCCAACGGATTGCTTTGAACGATCCCACTATTTCTCTATCTTACAACAACATTCTCAGTAGAAGAAACATTGATGGATTTCGGCTATACGTATGCTCCTAACATCATCCATCAGGGGGCATCTGTTATCACTGAAATTTCATCCGCACATGGTTACAAGAACTCAGCATCGTCAAATAGTAATGAAGTCATTCATAGCCCTGAATTAATCTCACAGCATTCAAAAAAGGGAAAAAAACTATACAAAGTAGTGAAAAATTGAAGAGCTCTTTGCAGACATTGGGCGCGCGTGCACATGCGCGAAACATGAATGTAGAAAGCACGCATATGCGCACGATGCACGACTGTTAGCACAAAAAGCCACACACTTGCTAAACGACGCATTTATGAATATGGTCGGCCTCCCAACCACTTATGGTTCAGCTCCCAAGCTGATTTGACCTCCAAATCTGGGATGGATCTGAATGGTGGGCTGGTCAAAGACCTAATAATGCCCTAAATGGCCTCTTTTCACACTACAAAGCATTTACACAATAACCCAATCCAATGCTATAAAAAGCCAGGAATGCACCTCATTTTCTCAAGGAATTCAAAGTAATGTTATGCTTCCTATATTGTTTTAAGGACTCCATCCTTGACAAGAACACATTGGCACCATTTCATTGAGCAATCCATCTCACCATTGAGTGGATTTGCAAAGAGTTCTTTCATCACCATTTTCATTTTCTTTGTTGTAAGAAGAGCTACTAGTGAGGGTCGAAGAGCCTTCCCTTGGAGGAAGAAGGGACTCATAGTCCCCTTTCTTCTTGGTGCTTTGTTTTCATCAATAGATCAAGCCTCAAACATTGGTGACATGGGTCTTTTTGTTCTTGTTATCTCTATGTCCCTATGCTTATGATTTTAGTTTTTATTAGTTTAATTCTTAATTATAGTTTTGTTTTTCTTTCTCTAACTCTTTTCTCTACAACTGTCCTGCTCAGCAGACCCAACTGAGCTTGTAAGCACCTCTGATTTGCTCACCAAGGTGACAAAAGAGGCGCAATAGGTATGATGATCCCAAGACCTTGAATAAGGCCATAATGAAGGATAAATACCTGTATAAGCAAGGATAGGGAAGGGAATCCCTACAAAAATATTGGAAGGATAAGAAGAAGGAGAAGTATTATCATAGGAGGAAAGGATTCAAACCTCCCTTCAATAGGAATGAGCCTAACAAAAATCATCAAGATTAGTATGCTAAGGGTGAATCCAAGAAAGAAGACTCCTTGGGAAAAATGGGAAGACCACCTATCCAATGTTGGGGATGTAAAGAATATCACATGTACAAGGATTGCCCACACAGAAAGGCTAGAGTGAAGACTTTGCACAATGTCCAAGAAGCTACAAGAATCAAAGATATGGGAAGAATCTATGCAACTTTTGATGATCGACAAGCAGAGTGCCAGTCCAATATGATCGAGGTGGAAGGTATGATCATAAATCATCCTATTTCTATTTTGATTGATTCAGGAGAAATTCATTGTTACATTGATCCTAAAATAGTGGATAGATTAAATTTAGAGAAAAGTAAGCTTGGAAAATCAAATTTGGTTCAGCTATCCATTGGAACCAAAAGGAGAATCCATGATATGGTCAGAGGATGTTCCATAAGTCTTAATGGTGTGATTACAAATGTTGATCTAAATATCATACCATTGGGGTCTTATGATATTATAATAGGAATGGATTGGTTGGACAAGCATCGTGTTGTCCTGGATTGTCATAGAAATACATTTACATGTTTTGATGGAGATGGAAAACAGAGCACTGTGAAGGAAGTTCCAATACCCATGTCTATAAGGGGGATCTCATCCTTACAACTGAAGATATGTTTTGGGAAAGGATGCCAATTGTATGCAACTCATGTGGAAGATCCATAAAATACAAGGGGCCCAAGCCTTGAATATTTCTCGGTACTAAATGAATTTGAAGATGTATTCCAAGAAATACCAAGGTTTCCACCAATAAGGGAGATAAATTTTTCAATTGATCTAGTGCCTGAAGATGCCTCGATGTCAAAAATACCTTAGAGAATAGGCACTCTAGAGTTAAAAGTATTACAAATGCAGTTGGAGGAACTGTTGAAGAAAGGGTACATACATTGAAGTGTTTCACCTTGGGGAGAACCAATACTTTTTGTCAAAAATAAGGATGGAACCTTGAGATTGTGTATTCACTTTCTACAACTAAACAAGTATACCATAAAGAACATGTACCCTCTACCCAGAATTGATGGCCTCTTTGATCAACTAAGAGGAGCAAATATATTTTCAAAGATTGACTTGAGGTCGGGATACCATTAGGTAAGGATCAAGGAAGAAGACATTCATAAGACAAACTTTAGGACAAGGTATGGGAATTATGAATTTGTAATGGTGCCATTTGGACTGACCAATGCACCAGTGGTTTTTATGTTCTTAATGAATAGCATATTTAGAAATTATTTGGATAAATTTGTCATAGTGTTCTTGGATGACATACTTATCTATTCTAAGTCTGAGGAGGAGCATGAACATCACTTAAGACTGGTAATGAAAGTGATGAAATAAAACCAGTTGTATGACAAGGTGAGTAAGTGTTCCTTTTATCAAAAGAAGATCCATTACTTGGGACACATTATTTCATAGCAGGGCATAGCAGTAGACCCAGAGAAGATTGAAGTCATTAGAGGATGGACAACACCTAGAAATGTGTCAGAAGTCAGATCTTTTATGGGATTGGATGGTTACTACAGAATTTTCATAGTAGGGTTCTCTAAGATTGCTCATCCCATCACTTATTTTCAAAATAAGGGAACTAAATTTGAATGGAAACCTAAGTGTGAAGAGAATTTTAATCTGTTGAGGAATTACTTACTAATGCACCTGTGTTAAAGATTGTGGACCCAAATGAAGGTTTTGTGGTATGTACGGATGCATGTAAGGAAGGACTTGGGGGAGTCCTCATGAAAAATGGACATGTCATCAGTTATGAGTTCAGAAATCTTAAGGAGCATGAGAGGAAATATGACACACATGACTTGGAGCTTGTTGCCATTGTCCACGCCTTGAGGATTTAGAGGCATTATCTCATTGGGAAGAGATTTGAATTAAGGATAGACCACATTTGCCTGAAGTATCTTTTTGAACAACCAACCTTGAATGTGAGGAAAACAAGATGGCTAGAATTTTTAAGTGAATATGACCTCGATATCAAGCATATCAAAGGAAAATACAATAAAGTTGTTGATGCACTTAGTAGAAGAGTTCATCTTATGCATGATACTATTGTCAGTATGCATCAGTCAGACTTGAAGAGCCGAATTTTAGAAGGTCTTGTTACAGATCAACATTACCTACAGGTAAAGGAAATCTTACAGCAAGGAGATGTACAACTAAAAATAAAGGAGTATGAGATAAAGCAATATGGATTACTCGTGAATAAGAATAGAATATATGTTCCTAGTTCTGGAGAATTGAGGAATTTTGTATTGAAGGAAATGCATGATGTTCCTTATACTAGACATCCTGGTTACCAGAAAACAATTACAACAGTAAGAAGCCAATTCTTTTGGCCGGGAGTGAAAAAGGATGTTGTTGATTACATTGCTCGATGTATGGAATTTCAGAAGGTGAAAGATGAACATAGGCATCCAACAAGGTTTCTACAGACTTCACCCATTCTAGACAGGAAATGGGAAGTGATCACCATGGATTTCATCACATGATTACCCAGAAAAAATAAGAAGCATGATTCAATCATGGTGGTGGTTGAAAAATTAACAAAGGCTTCTCATTTTGTTCCAGTAAAAAAAACACATACAACGGCTAATATTGCAGAAATTTACATGAGAGAGATTGCTAGGTTGCATGGGATACCTAGGATGATTGTCTCGGATAGAGATACAAAGTTTACCTCAAATTTCTAAAGGGGATTGTTTAAAGGATTTGGTACAAATCTAAACTTGAACACAACATACCATCCCCAGTCAGATGGGAAAATAGAGAAGGTCAACCAATTAATTGAAGATATGTCGAGAATGCATGTGATGGATAAGCCATCTAAGTGGGAAGATTACTTTCATCTGGTGGAGTTTGCATGTAATAATGGGTGTCAAGATTATTTGAGAATGAGCCCATTTGAAGCCTTGTACGTTAGGAAATGAAATACTCCAGTGATCTGGGACAACCCAATAGATAGAGTGGTACGTGGGCTAGAGTTTCTCAAGGAAATGAAGACCAGATGGTTAAGATCAAGAAAAATTTAAAGGCAACTTAAGATAGACAAAAAGTTTATGATGATAAGAATAGGACAACTAGATAATTTAAAGTAGGGGAGCATGTGCTTCTGAAAGTGAAGCCCAAGAAAATCTCTTTGAAATTGGGTAGTTGTACAAAACGGGTAGCCAGATTCTGTGGTCCATTTGAAATATTGGATATAATAGGGCCAGTTGCATACATGCTTGCATCGTCTTCTTCCATGAATGTGCATAATGTGTTTTGTGTCTCTTTACTAAGTAAACATGTATATGATCCTAACCATGTTGTTGATTGGCATCTGATTCAGGTAGAGACATAGGGAGATTTTTAGATTCAGCTAGTGCAGGTATTGGATAGAAAGGTCAAAATGATCCAAAGTCGAGTTATAGAGATAATAAAAGTTCAATGGAACTGCTCCGGTCCTAAAGATTCTACTTGGGAGCATGAATATTCCATGTGGGTAGAGTACCAACAACTTTTTTAATAAATTTAGATATTTTGATCTCTATTTTGTATATGCACTGAGGACAGTGCCAAAATAAGGGGGAGCAGATGTAACACCCTAGGTTTCAAACCTCCATTTTAAATAATGTATTGTTACATTGTTGTGAGGCCATAGTGCCCAAACAATTATTAAAAGGCTAGTGTGCCCAAGAAATGTAATGTTTTGATCATTATTAATAATACATACATCGTTGGCTGTTAGATGGATAAGGACTAGAGTTATAGGGAGTTATTATTCCAAAAGAGAGGGGGCGTCAGAGGATACATGTTTATTTCCTATTTTTATTTACCCTTTGGATGAAGTGGGTGGGATCAGTTACATGGGATTCTTTGGGAAGGACATGAGGTTCTTGATTCCCCATGAATTAGTTAAACCCACCCCTATTTTGATGGGGGATTCAATTGGTGTCTTGTTCGATCATTACTTGTTCATTCATTCTCTTATTCACTCATCCACTTGATCATTGGTTCATGTGTTCTTTTCATTTTCTCACTTGTTCATTCATCCAGTCCTTACCTATCACACATTGATCTATCCTCTTCTGCATCATGGATGGGGAAAGGGACACGAATTGTCAAAAATTAGCCACGATATTGTTGGCTTTAGTGGTCGTTGGTGTAATCCAGCCATAACTTTAGGATTGCATGTCTGAAATGCGTTGGCTTGTGCCTAGAGTTTTTCACAGCTGCAAGTCCTGAGAGTTCCAGCATTGATATTTTGGACCAGTTGCGCTGGAGCCCAAAATAAGGAGAAGGATTTTCTGAGGGACTACGTGGAAAAGATGGGTGAAGGTTAGTTCTCTTGGGTGGTGCAAGCTGGGTAGAAGAGAGATGGGTACTTGGATTGTTGTGAGTGTGGGGAAAGCCTATGAGAGCTTGAGTGTTGACTGATTTGGGAAGCCAAGTAACACACTGGAATTGGCCTTGTGGATTCATAGCCCTGGCTCAAGGGTGACACTGTTGTTGAGATTTGGAACAATAACATCTATGGTTGGGTGGAATGTCCTTGGTTTGCATCTAGTTGGTTTCATCTTTTATAAATATAATTTCTCTCTGTTATGGTATTATTTACTTGTATATGAATGTATTTCCATTGTGTATTTATTTATCATTTAATTGAATCTTTAGAATATGCATGCTTGTTGGTTATTGATGTTCATGTTGTTAAATCCTTTTCTTTTATGCATCCTTATTAATGGAAAAAGGGTATCGGTAGAAGAAAAAATTCCAAGGGTGGGCTTGAAGGTGGCATACCTCGGCCTGTGGGTGGTCGAGTATGTTACAAGTGATCATTTGTACAAAGTTTACAAGGAAACTTCACCTTCCACTTTTCTTTATTTCCCTCACCATCATTGTTATTCGATATATCATTGTTAGCATTTCCCTTGGGTTTATTATTATTATTATTCCTCCCACCCTTATGATTATTACCACATCCTTTCTTTATATTCACTCCTGGTTGTTGGTTACCATTCGGGTTGGTCGACGACTATACAAAATGCACATCCGCCAACTAAGTGCATTAAAGACTTGCCTAGAGAAAAATCCTTCAACTAGTTCATCACCAAGTCTATAGACTTAGTATTTGCAGAGCCTATGATGTCATTAGCATGAGGCCGATGCATTTTTATAGGGTCGTAATTTGACGTTGGTGCATGAGGAATAATTTTGTATAACATCCCATTTTGAGAATAAATGAGATCGAATTGTTGGGCTTTGAAAATAGCTTCCTCTTCAGATTTTACCCCCGATGTAGAAATATCCTTCGAAAGATAAGGAAATAGGGACTTAAGGAACCATTCCAACTGGAACTCTAGAGTAATGTAGGATTTGATCAACCTTTTTCGTCTATGCCACTCTTGGATATGGTTGGAGATATGGGTGGCTTCATCTTGGCATAGGGTCGAGAGAAATTCTATGCCGACATCGTAATGAACCAACAAATGGAAGTAGTTTAGAAAGACTAAAACCATATGATTAAAATTTCCATATGTTCCCCCTGGTAGCTCAATGTACTATTTCAGTGTGACCCCCATGAGGGTGCATTGAAACAATATCGAACGAATAGAATCTTCATTAAGGGAATTGGATGAGCACCAAAGATGAAAAGTAGTAACATGATTCCTTGGATCCTTGCCGGTCTTTCCCTCAAATTTTGGAATGTCCGAAGGAATATTGGTGGGGACGGGGGGCCATGATGGGTCATGCTGCACTAGATCATTCATTAAAATCAAAATATATGGAAAATCAAGAGGGATAGAAAAGGGAGATGGGGTTGCAGCATATGATTCCATGATCCCGAGAAAGATTGATGTTGAGGGATTGTAGCCCATCCATGGTTTTTTTATGCACCATGGCCTTGTTCAATATGGTAATATCCTCCTCCAAATTGATTCACAAGAGGTTGCATGGGAACCATACCTGTAGAAATTTTATAATGAGGGTTATAAATAATCCCCCCAACTGGAGTGGCTCTAGGATGGGGGTTTCCCATATTATGAAACTAACTTCCACCGGTTGGAAATCTAGATGATAGAGGTGGATTTTTCATACCAAATGTGTTGGTTAGAATCGGTGTGAAGGAGGAATGTGTAAAGGATGAAATATAGGAAGTAGCTTGTCTGCCCGACTGATTATTCCATCCAAGAGAATTAAGACTAGGATTGGACCCAGGAGGGAAAGGAGGATGGATTCCAACTATAGGAGTGGTTTGGGGAATATGAACTCCACCAAATGAAAGTGGAATATGTAGAGGAACCATGCCCCCAGGTCCAATACTGGGATTTCTATTATTGGTTGGAATGGAAGATGAAAGTTACGATGTCATATTCGACATACAAAAAGAGAAAGGGTTAGAGACCAAAGGAATGGATTGAGCATTGTATCCAGGAATACCAGAAAGAGACCCATAAGGGTTCATTACTATGGGTTGAGTAGCAACCAGAGACCGAACATAATTGATGACGAGAATCTTCAGCACTACAATCATAGTGGTTGAAGGCGTCGAAGGATTTCCATTAACTACGGAAGGTATGAGAGTGGAAGGACTCTCAATATATATCTAACTCGACTCAGTAATCATACTTCTATGATCACAATTTTGGTAGGCGGAGGTGTGTGTAACACATTTCATAAATTTGTTCCTTTTAGAAGGAAAAGACTCACGATGTGGTGATAAATTTAGTAAATGACACGACCTGCGAGGATGTTGTTCTAGCTCTACGATGGCTCAAGACTCGAGATATAAAAACAAATCCCAAGGCCATCTAATAATAAAAGAGCACACAAAAATAAACAAAAAGGACAAATGCACACAAACAAGATATAGTGGATGAAAAGGGCCCTCCCTCACTAAATTAGGTATGCCTCTCCCAAGAGGAGCCTGAGACTCCCTTCAAAATATCAAAGGTATCATAATTATTTATAAGGGACCTCATGGGATTAACAACGCAGTTGGTCAGATCCCCCCATAGAGGTAATCCTCCATAAAGGTTGTGTGTTTTCTGACCCTTATCTGAATAAGGGTATCTGCAGAATAACCGTTGTGTTGACAATTAAAATTGTCAATGAAGTTTTTCTTTCAAAGTGTTGCTAAATCCTATTATTATAAAATATAAATAATACTAGTAGGTGGGACCCTCATAAACTATTGAAGATCAGATATATTCATTTTTTATGTTGTGATGATGTGTGACACACCTTACATGGTTGATGAGATATTTTGTTATTGGCTATAGTTTGAGCTTATGAAATGTTGGTTCCTTATGTTACTACAGCCTATGATATTCATTGATATCATTTCCACATTTTGTTATCGCATGTGCACAACAATAATGTTAGTGAAAACACATAAAAGGAAGCTTCAAGAAAGGCAAAGTTACCATAACAAATGCAAAAGAAAAAGGGATCTAACTCTGCAATTCTATCATACCACATACAAACAATTGGAAGGAAATAGGGAACAATGCAACAGTTGCAAAGGGGAAGAATTTAAACTATCCTATATACTATACAATAAGCATGAAATACTTAATGGTTATGGTTAGATCCTAGCTAGAAATTCAATGGCCATGCGATTTAACTAAGTTATGTGGTCAATATACATATGGTATATTTGGATGAACGAAATGTTGGCGGCTCATTTGAAAAAGTAATGGACATTAATGGTTATGTGATTTTGTTTGAGTTATATAATGTGAAATGGGATATATGATGGAGATGGCACATTTGGCAAGTAATAGATGCATATTCGAACACAGAGTTAAATTAATGGTGTTAATTAAAATCTCATTGGCATGTATTGATGAGTAAATGAATTGTGGGTGGAGGCAACATGCATTTACTGCACGTCACCTTTACTCCTTCCGTTAGCTACCACCCTAGTTGGGATATTGTTCAACCTTGCTATTGTGGTTATGCTCCAACTTATTAGCAGAGAGGAACTGCTTGGCCAACTCTCATTTTAAGAAATTTGATTACAGGTATGTCTTTTTTTGGCCATTCACGAGTCTTCTCTGGTTATGAAATAATTAATGGCTCGGGTGTATTGGTTTGTGTTTTCCTTAAGTGTTGCAACTATGAAAAAAATTGCTCTTGGAATGAAGCATTGATGCTTCTTTCTACAATAATATTGAATCCATAGAGGTTATTGGTCATCCTGGGTGCTAGCTCTCTATTATCCTTATTGTTTTAGTTGGAGTGTTTTGTTGGTCTTAGGTCGGCTGGTTGTCCTCACATGTTTGCAGCTATGTCAAGTCTCTAGATTTTATGGGTTTAATGGTTGGAGGCATTCTGCGTCATTGTGTTTAGTTCACTTGGGAATTGGTTGATTGCGCCACTAGGGGTCATGAAATGGGTTTCTTGTTCTTACTCGACCTTGTCCTCACCCCAATGTTGTGGTTGTTTGACCAAAGAGAACGAGGGTTATATCTTGCATGTATTAAATAACATTGTCAGGTCGAATGAGAGTCTCACTTTATGTTATGGCCCCTTTCCATGGATTTGTTATCTACCCATGAATGAGTCGTGGTTCTCTCTTTGTATGCACCATTGGCATCAAAATTTTCACCACTACAAGGAGTTGGCTCTGTTCTCCCTATGTTGGATACATAACAAACCCTTAGCCTCCATTCTAAAGTTGTTTAGAGAAGATAGTTGGGTGTGTCAAGTTTACTATGGGTGATGGTGGATTTAATGTATCGTCAATTAATTTGAGTATAGACTCACCGAGTTTTCCATATGATAGTTGTGTTGGTTTGACATTTAGTTACTTCCTCTGTATAACAATGGTACACCCTACTTGTTATTTGCAGAAATCAAATTACACAACCACTCTCCTTATGTTTAATAAGTCAGTATTGTTTAATGGAGAGGGCCTCTATCCCAATTCGAATTGATGCATGGGTATGCATGGTTGTCACAACTTGTTAGGTTGATTGATTTTTTTGATAGTGATGGATTAGATGGTTGATAAAAATTCACTGGTATTTTTTTTGCTAAGGATTGTTTAGATGATTAGCTGGCATTAGTTACAAATGCTTGATGTTTCTCATGCATACTGTGTTGTGTGTGTGGTGTTTCTCTCATGATAACTGTTAGTTTCTTTTGGGGCCAAATGTTTATTTCAACTAGGAAGACTGTATGAATGGAATCCACTGCATTCTTATGATTGTCTGATTGTATAAGCTAAGCGTACATAGCATAGTCGATTACATCTTGACTAAATCGAAGAAATATTGTATTAGATTGATGGCTCAACACGATGGGTTGAGTTATTGCCGTGACTATGTGTTTGGTTTTGTAAAATGGAAATGTTGCATCATTGTGTTTTGATGGCTATGCACTATGTATAACATGGATGGCATGGGTTTCACACTTAGGGATACCCACAGGGTTTTAAGCATGTTTTTGTTTCAACCCGATCATTTGTTGAGACATGATTTTTGTTGATACCTCGCCATGTTGGATGGGTGGCCCATCTTTTTAGAGTGAGATTAAATTGGGCTTGCACAGTGATGGATTTACACTTGCATGATATAATTATTCAACACATAGCTTCTGCTGGAATGGTGGATGTTGTCTGTTTAAGTGTCAATTCGAGTTTTTCAATTTGATCTTGATTATTGGGTTTACTTCCCCTATATATGTTTACTGAATATCATTGCATTTAAATGACATGCCTGATTGTAGTGGTAGTGTGACTTCATTGTTAATTTTGGAAACATGACTTTGAGTATATTTGTTGATTGAAGTTATGTATGGGTAGTGGTTGATTTTGATGTTTTACATATTGGGAATGGTTACTGTTCTAAAATTGTTATAAGATGAAAAGTATGTAAATGAAAGGAACTCAACCCCTTTATAGTTTATGTGGAATGCATACTCTCTTGTGATGGCACTGTTGGATATTTGATTATGAATAGTGAACTAGTTAAATGCACATAAATTGTTATTTGGTCACAATGATTGATGGTTGATGCATCTCTTTTTGCAGAATGTTTTATGGATCAACTAATTAATTTAATGAAAAATAATCATTTTTCTTCCCTTCCAATATTTCATTTTCCACTAATTACAAATCCCATCACCTTTCCATATTCATGTGTTCACTCCCTATTCTGAGATTGATTATAGTCAAGAGAATTTTGGTGTTAAGGAAGTTGAAAGTGGCATTGTCTTGTGTGGATTACAATGATGTTTTATTGGTTTTATTTTCAATTGATTGTTGTTTTCATTGAGCAGTAAGCATTTTTTTTTGCCCCTCATTATATCACGTTTCACTCAATACAAACCCCTCACATATCCCATAACCCTTTTCACCCCCTGCTCATTGATAAACAAGAAAACAATTTGTATGGATTAGATTACAAGAGTTTGATGCATCGTTGAGCCAAATCTATTTCATATTTTTAAGAGTTGTCATGTATGGTTATTTAAAAGACTATTTTCTGATCAATCATGCATGCAGGAATGATTTGTTTTAGTAGAGGTAGCCATGGCCAGGGAAATATAGGTGGAGTTAATTGGAACCAATACCCAAGAAGGCCCAGGTTCTCCATACATTTTGATGATGATACACAAGATCTTGGCCAATTTCTTCATGCCATATTTTTCAAATGGATTGGGTAGGGAATAGTCCAACCTAGGCTTGAAAGGCCCCCTTTCCAAGCCCCACAAGCCCCTAGTATCCATGTACCTCCTCATGTCTCATTGCAACCTGAGGTCCCTAAAAATGATGGATGGCAGGAGATTGTCCACCTGACAGTCTCCCAACAACATGGCTGGCCCAGCTTATCCTTTCCTTCTCCTCTTCCTATTAGACCCATTGTAAAATCTTCCCCTGACCACTTGCCAGTGAAATTCTCCCATGCTAGCAAGAGATTGAAAACTGAGGCCCACCATGCCCTTGATAAAGGAAACACCATTGCTGCCCCTTCCTCACCCTCCAATGGATTTGAAAAATCCATGTCTTCTCAGATGCATTTTAGGGACGATTGTTCCCATGTGATAAACAAGATTAGGACTAAAGGATCTACACAACGAAAGGAAAATTTAGGAAAATCAAGAGGTGACAGCAGCAATCAAGGAAGGGTTGCATCACAAACTGGGAAAAATGTTTTTTGAGTTTTATTTTTATCCATTGTTAATGACAGTTGACTTCAAAAATTTTTGGAGAACATGTTTTATTTTGGATATATGAGTAATATTTTTGAAAATAATTTCAAATTTCATGAGCTAAATTTTCCAAAAGAGAATATGTTGATGGGAGACACAAGGTTGTGTGTTTTACTTAACTAATGGTTATGTTATGATTGTTATTATTATTATGAAGTAAAGGGAGTCACAAGGGGTCCCACCTATTGGTTATTATTTTATTTATAACCCTTATTATAATTATTACTCTTCCCCCAACTAAAGTTAGTTGAGTATTTTAATTAACTTAACTAATGAGTTGGTTCAACTACTTCAATCAATTATAATTTGTTAAAAGCAAAGGAAAGAGAGGAACAAGAGGGAGATAGAAGTTGAAGAATACTAAGGTTTTCTCTTGAGTTTATGTTGATATAGTTCAGTTTTCATTCATTCATTATTCATTAGAAGCCTAATTCTCTTTTATGATAGAAGGGTCTTATTGTAGATAGCAATATTCAGGGCTAAATCACATCGTTCAGACAATTGTTTTTCAGAGGTGTTGATCTATCTTTGATAGTATGTGTAGACTTGTCTATTTGTGAATTAATTTGCATGAATGACAAAGGATATTGCGCAGATTCAAGTGGGAAGAAATATGTGGCAGGCTGATTCAACTTTTAGATTTCAGTTTTGGTTTTATATCAGAGGTCCTTTTGTATGCTCCATTGGGGATGTCTAAGTTTGACTTTGGTCTAAATTTCTGCATGACATTTTGTAAGAAAATTACTCTTTGATGAATATGAATGAAATAAACGATTTTTTTATCTCTCATCTTTCTTGATTATCATCTTGGTGACTTTTCTTCTATCTTTACATTTATTTCAACAACTGATATGTTCAAAAAATTACATAAAAATTAAATTTCCAGCAAGGCTTTTGTTGACAAAAGACTAGCCTAAGCACTCATAATTAATACTTGTGAGTTAGGATGTTATTTTTTCTGGCTATAAACATAGGGTGATATTCCCATCTACTTTAATATAGCCAAGAAAAGTCTTAAAATGCTTGAGCAAGACCACTTCATATATTTTCCTCAACACCCTGGAAGTAACCTATGTGGCTACCTATGTCAAGCAACTAAATCCACCATGATATAACTAATGTGAAGGAAAATAGTTGTAAGTCAGGTCGACCATATGGGTAGGGTAAAAAATCCGAAAATCTTGAAAGCACCGCCTCTCATAGAGGTAAAGGTACTAAAAATACCCTGAAATACGAATAGATCCAAAAACATATCTCTCACGCTAAGAAGGTATTAGAGGGATATCTCCGCAACAAACTTTGTACGACCTCATGCTTAACTCTGGTGTGAGCAGAGTGTCCTGAAGTCACTAATTACACAATGGATTTCACCACTGCTTGGACAAACACATATGTTGAGTGTAATGTCCTTGGAGAAGTTTACTCACAAAATCCTATTCCAAGGCCCTATATCCTATCCCTTTTTGTGTACTCTGAAAAATAAAATCATGTCTAATCAATTTAATTAATCAACGTTACTTTTAATGGATTTGTTTACTCAAGATATGTGGTCATGAAACTAATGATGTTATGACTCATCATATTAAAGAAATGAATATAATCAAAGTGCTAAGTCCTAATCTTAAATTCTCAAAATATGATAACCTTTTCAAAATTAAACTTTCAATTCAAATCTACAATTTCAATAAGATTCAATCTTTCCATACATGTCGATATCAATACTAAAACCCAAAAGAAAAAATGCCAAAATGAAAAATGTATATTTTTGTATTTTCAATATAAAAAAATGAAAATGAAAGGACTGAATAACAACTTTATATATAGATCCTACTACTACAAAAAAAGAGACAATCCAAGCAAGATACTAAGAAGAAAACACTCATACCAAGATGCAAGGACAATCAATGAAAAAGGTGATGAGAAAGAAAAACCACCCAAAAATCCAACCATAAAAATGTTTCCTATCACTCTGCAAACACTCAACAGTTAGAAAAGAGACCCAAGAAGACTCAAAAACCATAAAAACTCACCCAACAAACACCAAACTCAACAAGTAAGCTTAAAAATTTGATGTACATGACTATTTAAGTAAAAGCCCACATATGTACACATTGTATAGAAGGACAACTCATGTATGTACACGTTTGTGAAGGGAAAAACTATGAATATGTATTAAAACACTACCAGGGTAAGGATAATTCCAAGAAACTCTGATTCAAAGTAAAAGTAGGTTTTCAAGCAATCAAGAGACAAGGAAAATCAGGCTAACATAGAGAAATCGAAGGAGGAAAACACTCCAAACCCCAAAATAGAAGATTCAATCCCCAGTGGAGTCACCAATTTTGTTACGAGGAAAATCACTATGTTGCATGGGGTGAACCATAGTAGGTGGAATGACTGCAAAAATCAACTCTAATCCCAAGTATGCTATATAAATGAAAATTCTAACAAGACAAGATAAAGATCCTACCTCGTTCGGACATTTGATGAAGACCACTGTTGATCACGAGACTCACATATTTATACCTGCAACTTGTCCTCAATAACCAATATACATAAGAATATGGTGATAATATAATTTTAGCACATACGATAACATAATCCATTAACATTCATAACAAATATGCCCATGGAATAATAATTCAAATATTTGCAAGACATCAATTGGATGTGAAAATACTATTTCTATTAAAAATGATCAACGTAAGTGTATAAATGACAAAATTTTGTGTGGGACATATCAGAACCAAGAAACTAAGTCCCTTCTAGTTGGGCCTCCACCAGTTCAATCGTCCACCAAAGGAAATCTCATATAAGAGAGACAATGAGGTTCTCCATCAAAGAGGGAAGAGCTTGGGTGATGAACAATGTGTTCAGACTTTAAAGGAAAAAGGGATGCATACTGAATGTGAAGTGAAAATTTCTCCAGAGTATCTTTGCTCTCAAAATTTGAATTCTCTCCTCTTCCAAGGTTTGGATATGTCCCAATTTATAGCCTTCAAATGGAACTGAAGGGCCAAGCCAAAAAGTTTCCAGTATATGGAAGATTAAAGTTCATGGATCTCGTGATGAGGCAAAGAAACTTGATTTTTTATTTTTATTTTGAGCACCAAACTCAATGTACACAAGATGTAGTGGTGCAACCTATGTATACACAGGTTGTCTAACTTGTAGGGCATGTATATGTAGAAAAATACGATTTTTTTTCTCTGGGAAGCGAAAAAGGGGACTTCAAGTATGCATAGGGAAATGGAAAGGGCCTCTGAGCAAGTTTCATAGGGTGAGTAAAAACTTGCTATAACATCTAGCTCCAACCAGAAGGAGGCTATAACCCCTTGGGTTCTCCAGCTCCAACTAAAAGGAGGCTATAACCCCTTGGGTTCTCTAGATCCAACTAGAAGGTGGGTCCAACCACCTAATTCTTAGGAACCAACATGAAGGAATATCCAACTCCTTGATTCTCTGTATCCAACCAAAAGGATTCTACAACCCCCTTTCTTTTCCTCGTCCTAGCACCCTAGAATATAAGTGTAGACCAACTTTCACAAAATCTTCCACTTTCACTGCCACAGTCACTACCACTGTCACTACCAATACCACTATCACTACCACTGTCACATCAACCTTTAACCTATCACTATGCCCAACATGTCACTGTATCCAATCTATCACTATATCCAACCTGTCACATTAGCCTCTCACTGATCAACCTGTCCAACCTATCATTGTCACCAATACTCAACTAGATCCTCTCACATGGATCATTTACCAAGGACACCTCTCAAATAGATGTCCAAAATCACCAAAACATGACTCGACCAAGCATGTACCAAACCATCAACCTGTACCATACCATACATCAATTGATTACCACAACCTGTATCACAACAAGTGTATCAAACATGCACCAATGCTGGTACCAAGCCATGCATAAACCATGTACCAAAACCTGTATCCCAACAAGTGCATCAACCATGCACCAAGACCTGTACCAAATCATAAATCAACCATGCACCTCAACAATGTAAATCAACATATGTACCATACCATGTACCATAACATGCACCAACCATGCATATCAACCATGTATATCAAATAAGTACATCATCCATGTATATCAACTAAGTACATCAACCATGTATATCAAGAGCGTACCATATAACAGTCATGTATCATACCATGTATCAATTGTGCACTATAACAAGTGTCTCAATCATATACCATATCACTCTCAATCATGCTATGTACGATATCACAATATCACAAAGCTAAGCCTCAAGTATATGCCAATATCACAAAGACATACCTCTAATAATGAACCATAACAACCATATACCAAGTACCATACATACGAGTGTTTCTCACTCAACCAACCAAACAACATATACCATATCTAGATATCACAACAACCATACAAAGAATGCCTAAAGAATTCAACATACAATAAGAAAACTAATCACTAAAACAAACATGTAACCATCCCAAGACCTTTTTAGATGATTTGAACCTATAGAATGTTGACCTCAGAACTTGATTCATACTTCAGGGACCTAGTAATAACATCTAATCAAGTTTTCATGATATTTTTTCACATGTATGCTACTTCCTATTCTACATCCCTCATATGTATAGACTTTCCTCCACTACAACCCATGTATGTATGACCTTCCTCCACTCCAGCCCATGTACACCTCAAGAACTAGGGTTTTTCTCAAATTCTGCAACTCTAAAACTTTTTTCCCTTCACACTTTCGCCACCTCAAAAAATTGTTACCACATTCAACCTCATATTCACTTATTGATTTCCAATGGAAAGATAAACCATTACAAAATTACTAGACAATAATAAATTCACAAGATAGATGTTCAATGTAAGTATGTGTGAACGCACCAATGAATGACTCCATGAGGTGTATTTATAAAAATGCCAGGTAACTCCCCTCCTTACTTTAGTTCTTCAAGGGTTTTCTTGTTACAACAAATTTACCCCTTTCACTAGTTGACTAGGGATTCTTAACCACACTTTGGGGATTCCAACTTTACAAGGCCATATATCCCTAAATGTGAGTAACCACATGGTGTTAGAAAAATAGGATCACAGAGAAATAAAATAAAACAAATGTGGAAATAAAACACAAAGATACACAATACAATAGAGACATAGATATACATGGTTCACCTAGTGTGGGATATGTCCACGAAAGAAATTTGCAGGTCCTTCCTTTTATTATCCAAGAAAATGATGGGATACAACCTACAACACACCCACTGTAACTTCCTCTTCTTTATCTCATAGTCTCCTCTGTCAGAATACAATATTCCCAATGATACATAGTCACAATACAATTCCCTCATAAAAGAGGGTTTGCTTCTAAGGAAAAAAACCCTAACATAACTTCTACTGTCCGATCTACAACCTTATAATGAATGATTTATATTTACTATGAAATTACAATATACATTTACAAGACAATTTTTCCTTCAGGATCTTCGCCCCCGAGCATCGCATGGGGGGAAATCCCCCCTGCAACTCCCCCCCCGCCGTATGGAGGGCTGTACAGTATTCATGGGGTATAAACATGGTTCAAAAATACCTATGAATCAGGAATATATTCAGACTCTACAACCAACATGTGGCATTCCACATATCACCGGAAAATGACACAATGAGTACTATCCATCTATGAGGGTATTTATTGTATTTACATTGTCCTTCATGTCCATATTCCTCAATCAATGTCTGGTCCCATAACCACACCTCTAAGGCTACATGTAGACTACATCAAATGTACCCAACTAACTCATTATCAATCTTGATCATACAAATGATAACCAATTGTCCAATGATCATGTCCACATATTTGGGGATTTTAGAATTCTCCAAGGGTTGAAATCAATCTATAAGGGTTGACATCAATATCCAATATCACTCTCCAAGGGTTGACATCAATGACAATCAACTGTACAAACCAAATGTCCAACAATATTCCCCTTTGGCATTGATTGGAACACTTAGGAATGGAAACACTCATGCTCATGCCCCCCTTATGATCATCGCTCATCATCAATCTTTCTATCTTTCCCCTTTTGACATCAATGGAAAAGGGTATCTCTCCTTGGGGATTCTCCCCTTGTCTCCGTGCCTCTATTGATTCTCTTTACAAGTATTTCTATGGCAAACTCTTTATATCACTCTTTGACCAAAGGTTAACTCCCCCTGACGATATGTATCCTCCTGAAACTGTACTTACTCTAACCAATCATGGGAAAAAAAATAACTCCCGATGTGGGTATCTCTCCCTCCCATCTGCATCCTACTGAGATTCCTTTTTGGATATGTTTGTTTGATGAATTCACTTTTGTTCCAGATGTTATGTAGATCAATGTAGGGATACATGTCAAATGTTTCATTTCCTCTCCTCCATTACTTCTTATTGTCCATTGGTGCTTCCTATTGAAATTCATTGACATATATAAAAAACATTCAAAAATTGATTTCTTCATTTACTTGTCATGTTCACTTGACCATAATGTTCAATAATGTATTTATGATGAAATAACTTATGCTAATTATTTTTCTTTCCATGTTCAGTTGTTCCTTTCACTGCTTGCCTTTATGTGACCAAATTATTCCAAATGATTCTACTGATTCCAATTATAAATATGTTGCTATACATATGACCTCGGTTTCATGTACTTTCTAAGCATCTCATGAATCCATCTCTTTCCATATGTCACAAAATATTCATAACCCTGATACTCAACTCTCGACAATGTTGACCCTATGTCACTGAACTACCATCAAGGCTTGTCCTGAATATAATACAATTGATCATCACATGTTCTTGTTTATTGGACTGAATCAAAGATGTCCATTGATCTAATCTATATGCTCATAAACCTTTTCATGTATGAAACAACATGTATTGAATATATCCTTGTCTAAATACATAGATGCAATATATACATAAATGTTTTTTCTACCAACTAATACATGTGTGGGAACATAACTTCTCAACTGATCAATCAATTACTCTATACTTTTATTGTCTGACTTCTCTAGAACCGTCTCTGCTACTACATGGAATTCCCATGTTCAATATTCATATTTACCTGAAGTCACCAAGCCATATGGCTTAGAACAATACCTTCTTTGATATGGATTAATATTCCTCATCATATCTATGAATTATGACTTATTTATTTCTTCTTATGGATTGATATTGCGCTACAACTTGTGAATGTACAATCTCTTAAACCTATTCTCTCTTTAACTTCTCTTATTTTATTTCTCATGCTACTACAAATTCTGTGATCTATGGGACCTCATCAAGTTATTCACTTGTTCTTCTTGTTTTTCATTTCTTTTCCAAACCTTCTTGTATATGACATATTTCTTTTTCCCTGTAGATTTGTCTTCATCTCGTAGTATTTCCAATCATGAGAGTATGAATTTTGGGTGTCCTTTATTCATCTTCTCTTCATTTTCCTGTTCTTGTTTTCTTTTCCATACTTTCTTATATCTTATATCAATATTATTTCTCAAATAAGTATCCATCATGCTTCTATAATCACGAGCTATGTGTCCATAGTTATGGAACTTGTAAAATTTATTGTCATGTGGATGCACATAATACTTTCTTTCTTGAACAGTTCTACCATGAGCCCTACAATATGAAACCTTATGTCCAAAGTTAGTACAATAAAAAAAATGACCATAAAACAAATTTACATAGCTGAGAGAGAATGATATTCTTTTTGGTGTATCCCTTTTGAATTCCTACCTTTATTGATCATGATCATGATTGAAGCTTCTTTATAACTTGAACATGAGGGTTCTTCTTCTATAGTCTTCTTCTTGAGTCTTCTGCACTTATGAATTGTTCTTCTTTAGGCGCTTTCATTCTTCTTTATTCATCAAACCTTTGATGGATTCTGTATAATTTGTTGGCTTCTCTTGATTATTTATTTATGGTACTTCAATTGATGATGTGTATTATTCTTTCTCTTCAACATTCTTGCTTAGCTGGATGACTTGACTCTTAGTGTGACAAAATATTCTTCAAGCTTCTCAACCTCTTCTTCTTTCTTCATCATATGAGACTTCATGAATTATTATGTTATCTTTTCTTCTTCAATTTGTATCTTCAATGCAACTATTTATTTTTCCAGTCTTCTCTCTTCTTGACCAACTCTGCCTCAAGCTGGTTTAAATCATCGTTTCTTGCCTTGAGATGATTTGTCAGTATATTTTCTCTCTTTTTTTATTCTTCCTTATATGCTTCTATGTTGGCCTCCAAAAAATTATTTTGATATTCTAGAGTTTCTTCAATCCTGATGGCCTCTTCTAGATGAGCTCATAAATTCTTGATGACCTACTAGGATTCTTCGAAATCTTGAACACATTCCTTTTGCTTCATCAATTCTTTCTTGAGTCACTTTTTTTACTCTATTTATTTCTTTAGTTCATCTAAAGAACTTATCAATTATCCTTCATGATTGTCTTCAATTGGATTTTTTGTGTCATCACTTTCAATATTCAAATATGGGCATCCAATTTCAATATGTATGTGCTCTTTACATTTGAAGAAAAAGAGCTCATCTCTATTGGCTTTTGTCACTTCACACTCTTCCTCTTTTGAATATGTCTGACATGATGAGCATATTTTTTCTTATTCTGATGAGCATATTTTTTCTTGATCTGTCTCTTCATATTCTTTGTCAAACTATGTCTCTATGATGGGAGATCAATAGATATAATGTAGATTATCCCAAATTTCTTTAGCTAATGAACACTCTTGGACTTTTTCTCTTATTAGATTAGATAATCCTTCCCAGATGAAATCCATTGCTATTTATTTATTCTTCTTCAATTCCTTCTTGGTTGCAGTATTTTCATTCTTGGTAGCAATATATCCTGTGACAACTAAATACCAAATACCATATCCATGTTCCTTTAAAAATAATTTTGTTTTTTCTGCTCCATATCTTAAACTCTATACCACTCTAACCATCAAACATTGGTACTCCATTCTCATAGTATTCCATGATCTCATTCTAGTGGTTAAAACGTCTCCTAAAGGAAAAAAATATACGATAAATTGTTGGATTACTGAGAGGGGGGGAGTGAATAGTATGAGCACTTTATACCACTTTTAACCACAATATATATTATTTCACTTTTAAAAAAATGTTAAATAACATATCATCAATGTATCATCTATGAATGCATCTAGTCGTATATATAATAAGAATGTAAACATAAGAAACATCACATCAACATCACATCAATAACACAGTACATATGTATTTATGTGAAACCCAAATGGGAGAAAACTATGGGGTTTGCAGGAGGAAGAATTGAAGGCCGAGACCTTAGACACTTATAAAATCTTCTAATTCAGAATTAAAAAGAAAACTCAAGAGGAGGAGCATAGTTGTCATTGTATTGGAACTAGGAGAGGAGATATGGATCGTTGAATTCACTTCCATACACAGGAGGAACGTGCACAGGAAAGATCAGATCTTGGCCACTAGATCTGAGCACAGAGGACCAATAGCCATTGGATCTAGAGGAAAATGCATGAGGATTAATCCTTATGTGTATAGGGTAACAAAATTTGCAAATTCATGAAGCTTCAAAAGAATCAAAGTCATCCATCATTGGAGATAGGTGGCAACGGATCTGGGTGTTCATGAAATCAAACATCAGGAGATTTGCAAGGAGGAGAGGAGAAAACTCATGAAAGGGTAGTCTAGGAAATCATCAGAACTGTCCATTGGAAGGGATGCATGGAGAGAAGTTAGTGTTTCTCTGAATTGTGATTCAAAGAAGTCAAAGGGAAAATTTGTGAAACTCGTGAAATGAAAAATTGTGAAAAGATCCTAGTCGTTGATTGAGGAGATATCGGGACCATTGATTGTCCAGGGAGAATTTTGAAATTTTGGGGATTGAGAGAATGGAGGTGAAAATTCTTTCAACTTCACGATATGTGAAATCCCGATGAGATCTAGATGGTTAGATCCAGAGGAGTGTGAGCTGTTGATTTGGAGCGTTCAGAAATATCAAAATTTTGGAAGTTGGGAATGTGAAGGAAGTTGTGACTTGGAAGTCGCAAGTCTCGAAATCCCGATTCACAAAAGGAGAATCTGGACCTTTGGATCCAGAGAGGATACGTGTTAATGGGTTGGGAGATCCAGGAGAGCACGAAGGAAAAGTTTGAGATTTGAAATTGCCGAAGTCTTGAGAGCTGGAGAAACTCTGAGCCTTCATATCACCTGAAGTGAATCTAAGTCATTGGACCCAAAGAGGAGATGTGGGAAAAATCTGTGAACTCTAGGTAAAGTTTCGGAGTGATTCATAGCCATCGGATTTAAGAGGACACATGGCAGGATTTCGCGTATTTGTAGAGAAGTAAAAGGGTTGAGATTTGAGACCTCAGAAGTCTGAAAGAGGATTTGAGGAATGTTGATCTAGTTGAGGAGGTTAAGGAATCGAAGGTAGGCTATAATTTTCACCGTGGTTTCATCTGGAGGACATGTGTAGGATGGAGGAATATTGCGGGGCGAAAGGTGGGTTGGTCTAAAACCACTATTTCCCACACCCACAATTGTGTATTAGCACAAGGTTATAGCCTGAAGTCACATGAGATAAGGGGCTACTGAAGAGTTGATAGCGCCCAAAAACTGAGAAGCACTAGAACACACAGACAGAAGGTGTGGGTATCACAGGACCTGTGCCAAAGGAAGAAAAGGGGCCTATGTATAATTTCTGGGTTCATTTAGGAACCCACATAGTCAATTTGAATCGACACTTGGAACCATCCAGAGACTGGGAGGTGGTAGGACCCCGAAGGGGAGGGGGGCTGCATTAGGTGGTATCAGAGAGGAATTTTCTCTTGTAGATTTCAGGCAAAAGAGAAAGAGGAGAAGGACAAATTTTGTTTGCAGACAACAAACAAGAAGAGACAGACAAAGGAGATGACCTAATAACATCAGTGGTGTCAGAAGTTAAAATTTTCCAGTAGATAGTAGGTGAAAGAAGAAGGGTATTGATGCTCTGTAAGGAGGTTGTTACATGCACATAGCAGCAACAAAAATTTGAAAATCCAGTTGAGCTGTGAGAGAAGATGGAGATGCTCGTGGATGTAGACTAATCCATAGACTTGCCAGGAAGGAAGGAAAGAGCTGGAAATGGCTATTGATGGCCATGGGCGTGGTCAAAGAGAAGAACGCAAGAAGAAATTCAATCCAGAGATGGATTTGTAGCTCATTGAGGTAAGAGAGAGGATGGATAAGATTGCATTTAGAATGTAGCAGGATGCAAAAGCGCATTGGGTGTATGAATGGCCCATGAAGAAGAAGGTGAAGTGGCCAATAAAGATATTTTTTTTAAAAGGAAAGTGAAGGCTGATGAGAAGGTGGCTAAGGAATAATGAAAACCTCAGTGAACTAGAGGAGGAAGTGGTTCACATCTATGAGCCATAAGCTAGGAGGAATCTCAATGACGAGAAGGAGAATAGATCATATGGAGATATCATAAACTGCTAGGTGGGAATAAATGGACTTTCAAATTTCCAGGTGGGAAATGGAAAGAGATAAAATGGAGGGCTCGTATACTGCCAAGGGAGTAGTATTGAAAGTTCAGGTTTCTAGGTGGACAATGAGATGGGATCGGTTGATCTCATAGACTGCCAGGTGGGTGACAAAAAATTCCCAAATTTGCAGGTGATCAATGGAGAAGAGATGAACTCAACCGAGATTCCATATCAACAAGGAGTGATGACAGAAAAAGGTCAGAGGATAATTCTGGTCATTGGGAGAATTCGGATATTCCTACCAGATATCCTAGTTGATGCTAGAGAATGTGTTACATATGCAACAACACAAGAAGGACAACCAACGGTGACTGCCATGATGAATGAGTAGATATCAAAAGTTTCCCAAGGAGAAGAGGAAGAAATGAAGCAGATATTGATGTCTTCCCTAGTAGAAAAAGAGGAGACATCAGAATTCAAACCAACAGAAGGATACGAGAATTCAAAGGAATGGCTCAAAATTTTCATTCATGAAACTGAACAGGAGATGACTGCAGCATTGGAGCTTATAACAGAAGAGGAAGAAAACATCATAGATTTTGTAGATATGTATGAAGAATTGGAATCCCTAGAGAAGAGGGTGATAGTGCAAAGCCTTCACATCCAATAGATCAAATTGGAGACAGGTAGAGGAGCATACCAGCCCAAGGAGCAACTGGAAGAGGTTGGACTTGAGACAACACAAGGAGACATGGAATAAGCTAATCTGTCAGAAGAGGTGACTAAGAAGCAATTCAGTCAAGAGAAGACTACAGGGTGGAAATATAAGGCCACAATAAATGGATAAAATTGTAAGGGGGATTGATTTGATCTACCCATTGAGGAGAAGGGAGAGTTGCAGCCAAGAAGACTGCATAAGAGGAGGCAGCCACATGAGCAGCTGGACGGGGTGATAGAGAAGATATGAAGGCTAATGTTGAGGTCGGCAGAAGCAGTCAACAAAGAGGAGTTGAACAGAGGATAACTTGCCATAGCAGTAGGGAAGAAGAAATAGAAGAGGAAAAAGAAGCAGGAGCAGTAGCATCATAGCTGGAGAGGATCAAGAGGACAACTCCAAAAGAAAATTTGGGATCCAAGTGGATTTCAACACCGAGGAAGAGGAGTTCATGTTTCTCCTAGCAGGGGAGTATGATGCAAGAGCTTCGCTCCATTTCAGCAACGCGTTAGCTAGAAGAGCACATCAAATGCACATTCAAGGAAGAGAGGCGCCAACCCTCTCATTTTAAATTTCAAATTGTGAATTAAATGCAATTCAATGTTTGTAAGGCTTGGTAGAGATGAGTTAATGATTTTTAGATGATAGGATATGGGGTCGCCTTTAATGGTTGATAGGATGAAGATCTAGATCTGATTTGGACTAGAAAACCATTGAATGTAATTCAATGTAATTGATGAGCTTAGGTGAGAGAGGACGAGCATGCAGATGCCATCTTTTTTAATTATATCTTGTTTCATATTTCATGAGGCATAAAGGAAGAAAGGAAGAAGGTAGATAGGAAGAGAATGATAGAGAGGCCCAAGGAGGTAGAATATTTTAGAGAGAGAAATTGAGAGAACTGGGAATTTTTTATAATCCAGTTTTTGCAAACATCTGTATAGGCACACAGAGATAATAGAAAAGCATTTTTTCTTGCATATTGTTATTCATGTATTTATGCTTCATGAACAAATGTTGTAAATGTATGATAAATTTAAATTTATAGTAGGAACATAGATTTCTATTATCTTCATTGATTTATGTTATATCATTATGGGCTCTTTAGGCTATGCGAGGAGTGCACAATAGAACGTTGGAAGTTATGTAGCAAGCACAAAGAGTGTGCATTTGAATCTCTCTGTTGATTTCACAGGAGAACGTGCTAGGAGGGAACACCAATATCATTTTTCAGAATCAAGAGGAGACTTAGATTTACTGAATACTCTTGATGGAAAACTGTGCAGAGAAAGAACAGAGAGACAGAACTACTGAAGTCTCTATGGAGCTCTTCTAGGTGGGCATCGAGTAAGTGCAAGGAGTGCAGCAAGGATGACTCTTTTTCGAGTCTAGAGATAAGAGAAGTCTCAAGGAGAAGACACTCACATAGTTACTGAATACTCTAAAATCTCAGCAAGGTGTGCTTGAGCAGGAAGTGGCCAAGAGGACGTTTACATCCATTTGAGGACGTAGAAGGGTCGAGCCCCTTAGAGACTGAGAAATCGTAAGCTCAGAAAAGATAGCACAAGGAGTTTGCAAGAGTGGACTTATTTCAAGTCCAAAATATCAGGAGGAATAGCGTGAAGTCACACGCAAAGTGCAGGAGGGCACAAGTCTGAGGTCAAACTCCATTGGCAAAGTTCAAGAGATAAAGCGCAGCGAGACCCAAAGTTTACAGGGTTCGCAGAAGGAAGAATTGAAGGCTGAGATCTTAGAAACTTAGAAAATATTCTAAGTTAGAAAGAAAAAGAAATCTTAGGAGGAGGAGCATAGTTTCCACTGGATCAGCAATGGGAGAGGAGATCTGGACTGTAGAATCCACATCCAGACATTGGAGCAATGCACATAGGAAAGATTAGATCTGGTCCATTGTATATGAACATAAAGGACCAATAGCTGTTAGATATGGAGGAAAGGACACAAGGCTTAATCCTTGCATGTACAAGGTAACAAACTTTGTGAAGTAACGAAGCTCTGAAAGCATCAGATCCGTCCATCATCAGAGATAGGTGGGGGTAGATGTGGGTATTCATGAAATCGGACATTAGGAGATTTGCAAGGTGGAGAGGAGAAAACTCGTGAAAGGGGAGTCCACGAAAGCATCAGAACCATCCATTGGAAGGCACACATGGCGAGCAGTCAGTGTTTCACTGACTCACAATTCAAAGAAGTCAAAGGGAAAATTCGTGAAACTCGCAAAATGTGAAATCGCGAAAAGATCCTAGCCATTGATTGAGGAGAGATCTGGAACATTGATTGTCTAGGGAGAATTTTGACATTTAGAGGATCGGGAGAACGGAGGTGAAAAGTCTTTCGACTTCATGATACGTGAAATCATGATGAGATCTGCACCGTTAGATCCAGACGAGCGCAAGCCATTGATTTGGATCATTCTGAAATATCATAATTTTGGAAGTCGGGGTTGTGAAGGAAGTTGTGACTTGGAAGTCACAAGTTATGAAATCGTGATTTGCCAAAGGAGAATCTGGAACATTGGATCTAGAGAGGATATGTGTTAATGGGTTAGGATATCTAGGAGAATGTGAGGGAGAAGTTTGAGATTTGAAATTGTCAAAGTTCGGAGAGATGGAGAAAATATGATCCATCAGATCACCCAAAGTGAATCTAATCCATTGTACCAGAAGAGGAGATGTGGTGGAAATATGTGTACTCTCGGTAAAGTTTCAGAGCGATTCATAGCCGTCGGATTTAAGAGGACACATGGCAGGATTCTGCGTATTTGGGGAGAAGGAAAAGGGTTGATATTTGAGACCTCAGAAGTCATGAACTCGAAGATGATCTCGACCGTTGATCGATAACAGGATTCTAGGATCGTTGATCTAGTCGAGAAGGTTAATGAATCGAAGGCTGGCCACAATTTGAACCATGGATTCTTCTGGAGGATACGTGTAGGCTGGAGGAGTATTGCAGGGTGAAAATAGGGTTGGTCTAAAACCACTATTTCCCATGCCCGCAATCATGTATTAGCACAAGGTCACAACCTAGAGTGACATGAGAGAAGGGTCTAGTGAAGAGGAGATAGTGCCTAAAAATTGAGAAGCTCTAGAATGCGCAGACAGAAGGTGTGGGTATCACAGGACCTATGCCAAAGGAAGAAAAGGGGCCTATGTATAATTTCTGGGTTCACTCAGGAACCTGCAAAGTCAGTCTGACTCGACACTTGGACCAATCCAAAGACTGGGAGGTCACATAACCCCAAAGGGGAAGGGGGCTCCATCATTAAACTTATCTATGGTCATTATGAAGATTCATAGATTATTGATTCATGTAAGGATATAATACTATCATCTACTTATGTTAATGAAAATGTTGTCCCTAATATTTTTAAAGATCAAACTGTTAATGAACTGAGACATAATTCTTCTTTTTCATTTTCATAATACTATAATATCTCGCCTAATTATGTTTATTTTGAGAAATTTAATGAAAATGCTTTTCAAACATCATCCAATATATTTCAAATTAAAGAAGATTTAAATCCACATTCATTTCAAAATGCTTTAAATCATAACTATTGTTCATAAATTTAAGTTCATAAAGTTTGTGATCATGATAAACCATCAATACGAATTGGTTTGTTTGATGTAAGAATTGATGAACATAATATTTCTCAATAATCATATTTAGAAATTTTGGACAATCAAACTAGGTATGATGAATCAGATGATGATGTTGATTTCCTTAAAAAATAATATACATTTCTCTTTCATCATTTCCAATCTATGTTCATGATGAAAATCTACCTAAAAAGAAAACTGATACTCAACAATCAATTGATGTTTTTGAACAAGAAAATGAGTGTAATTTTACTGATGAAAATTCAAAGGGTTTGATACATAATATTGATTTTTATGATTTTGATTTATCCTCATATTCTCTTCATAAAATTAATGAATATCGAAATTGTTTGACAGGTGATGAGAAACTTAGTAGTATTGGTATAGTACTTATACCTTCTCATTATTATAACATACCATGTGATAAGGACCGTATACCCTAACTCTTACAAGGTAATGATTATATAAAGGATTATATTGAAATTTTTTGTCAAAGTGTACACATAGACAAAGTTATACAACTAAAACAAATTTTGAAAATATTTGAAGGCATAGAAAGTGAAGGAAGAATGATACAATGTTTTGAAGGAAAGAAAGATATCAATAGAAAAGGGACATGTGTGACTAGGATCAGTTCGCCACTTCATGTGTAGAAATATAATATACCTATATCTACCTCGAAGAACCAAGAGGTTCATAGTAATGGGTTTGAAGATCCGATTGGAGCCTCATTGGAGTCTGAGAAACATCAATTTCTTACAGAAATTTAAACAAATTATTATTTGACTGTAAGTACGCATTAGTTATTAATGTTGGGTCTCATCTATTTGAGCTTATTTATTTATTTTTATTTCTAGACCTTGATATTTTTCCTTTTGTGAATAAAATGATTTCATGGCTGCATTGGAAGTTTGATTATAAATAACCCAACTACTTTTGATTGATTAGGGTAGGAAAAGATGTACATAAATATGATTATTATAAAGAATTAACATATTAGTTCATATATTATATATATATTCTTATAGCTTTGTTTTTACCCTTTTCAAAACATGATTAGTTAGGATTTGAAATAAATTATAATCAAGAATTATAAAAGTTTTCACTATCATCATCATACAGTATTGGTTTCAATGATATCCTTGAGTTATGAATTTATACCTATTATGTTTCCATGTGATTAGTTAACATCTTTAAAATATTTATTTTCCTAGTAATTAGGTTGAAAGGATTGTTCTTTTTGTAATCAGGTCCTAGGAACTGGATCGATTGTCAAATTTTCAAAATTGGTCATCTTAACTACTCAAAGTTTCATATCCACTTATAACATTAAATAATGATTTGTCTATGTGGAGAGATGGCGTTAAGGCTATAGGAATCGACTTATTTAAATGAGTATATTTTATTACGTGAGCATACCAACCCATCTTCACTAACATGTATCATCCCTTTTGTTTTAAAACACACTAATTTCCCTCATATTTGAATAAATAAAAATATTTCAAGTAAACAAAATAAAGTAAGATGGATGGTGAAAGGAAATTCAAATTGGGAAATGCAGGTATCTTTGTTGGGGATATGGACATGATCTGTATTTATGGGAAGAATGGAATGAAAACACATGTTTATAATATTAACACAGAGACACAGTGAATAATAATAGAGATACAATAAAACTTTACTTCTATTAAATAAGAAAAATGATGAAATTGTAAAATGCTAAAATTTGACTTCTATTAAATAATAACAAGCTTGCAAGAATGGTGAATGCTTATCTCTAAGAAGAGATGTGATTGATATGCTAATTCATAAGAATATGAATACAATGAGTCTATTAAAGCCTTTTCACAATAAAAATGAATGAAAAAACCCTAGACATCCAAAAACCTAACCCTAGGAGATTAAGCACCAAAAATCATGTGGATCTCGTTGGGCTAAGTTGGTCGTAACTCTTTCATACGATATTAGTTTTAGGTGCATGATAGATCATTGGAAAGGTATATCGAAGGAAAACACCTTATTCCATCAAAATATGACTTTGTCTACAGTTTGACTATGGAGATCCCTAAAAAGTCTATTTAGGGCCTCAAAACGACCCTGAGAGTTCAAGACTCGAAAAGTAGGAAAAAAAATACCAATATGAAAAATAATACTGCCAAGATGAAATATGTAAGTGAGTCAGTTGGAATATCTGGGTGGCCACTGATATCCACTTGGATCAATCCTCCCCCCTTAGGAAGCAATGTTTTCCATTTTGTCGAGTTCTCCCATAAGATAAGGAAATTTCTGCTGAATTTGGCCATGGGTGATCCACTTGCCTTGGTGCAAGAGATGCCCTACTTTAAAAACCCGATAAAGTTGGATCCTATGTTGGTGAGTTCCCTTTACTTGTGTTTCCATGATATGATCACTGGATGACTATTCCATGTAGTCAAGTTTGAGCTTTGTGAGTGTCAATTGTTATGCTAGCTTTGAGATGTCCAAGGAGGTCCACATTAAATGATGAAAGAAAGAGAAGGAATGGGGAAATATTGAGCTCAGAATAATTCTCACCCACAACCTTGGTCATGGTGTAAGGTCCATAGCTGAGTGGATGAAGCCTTCTATGGGGCCCCGTAAGGAGTTATTTCTACAAGTGCAACCAAACTTTATCTCCCACCTGAAAATTGTGTGGCACCTGATGTTGATCATGGTGTTGCTTGTACTTGGCATTGGACTTCTGTAAAATATCATGAACCTATTGGATGATGTGCTGGATCCTCTCAATGAACCTGGTATCTTTTTCAGCTTCAATTTGAGCATGGGATGATTCTTCCTGGGTGGCTGAAAGGGGTAGTGAAACATCCATGCAACCCAATGGTTGAAATCCAAACCCCACCTAAAAGGGGGTTGTGGTTGGTTGAGATATGTAGGGATCTATTTTAGTTGTGTTGAACATAGGGAATACCCTCATCCCATGTGTAGTGATTCTTAGAATTGTACATGCATGGGATATGAACGATCATCCAGTTAATGACCTCAGTTTGACCATCTATTTGGGGGTAGAAGGAAGTGGATTTGGTGAGATTGGTATCCAAAAATGACCAGAGGCTTGGCAAGAATGTGCTAAGGAATCAATTGTCCCAATATGAGATGATGTTTTGTGGTATCCCAAAATGTACCCATAATCGTTCGAAGAAGATATTGGCAGTGGCCTATGCTATGATTCTCTTCTTCCAGGAGGCCATAATCGTCATTTTAGAAACAAATGATCAACCACCACAAAAAGAATTCATTTACCCACGTGGTTAAGGGAAGGCCTGACCTGTATTCCATTGAGATGAATTCCTAGGGTATTTTAGGAGTAGGAAGAGGGGTTTACATGCCTTGTTTTTTAATGTATGTTTTGGTAATGGTGCAAGAAGTGTAGGACTTGATATACTTGCTGAAATTATGTTGAAGTTTCAGCCAATAAAAATGTTCTTGCAACACCGCCACTATCTTTTCGACGTCGAAGTGTCCTGCCACCCGACTATAGTGGGATTCCCAAATCATCTTCGCTCTTTTGCTAGATGGAACACATATATAGACTATATGGAACCAAAACCCATATTGAATATGGAAATCATTGATAGCTATGTTTTCACCAAACATATGGTAGGTGGCAGAGAAGTCCAGATATCTCTCATAGAGTTGGGGCCACCCAGAGGTCTCGTGGCCACATCAGTTTATCATCGTGGTGAGTGTTGCAACTTGAGGGTGGATGATAAAATCAACAACGCAGATGGTAATTCATGTATTATACTTGATGTTGATATGGAACTACTGCAAGTATGTGGACCACTTCTAATGGTAGTCATTCTATAATTTTCCTTGTGTTTGTATGAACTACAATGACTTATGATTGGTGTGGATGATTGTCTCCTTCCTGACACTGCAATGCCTCCATTAGTGGTAGGCTTGCCAAATGGAGTACATTTATTTGTCATAAGTATGGTACTTACAGATAGCATCTGATAGTGTATCAGTATGATAATCCAATGGGTGTCTGTGATGAGTGATAACTTTGCCCAAAATATAGTTTAAAGCATACATCTCAATCTCAAAGGGATATTGCAAGTTGTGTAATGATTGAAATGGGTTTGTGCACAAGCACTAATTCAAATCATCAAACACTTTTTGTTGTGACAGGAACCACATGAAATTTTCTTACCACCACCCTTAATTACTTGGCTGAAGGCCCATGCAATATGGAAGAATCCCAACGTGAACCTGTGATAGAAATTGGAAATGCATAAAAAGATCCAAATATGAATGAGCGTGGTTGGGGATGGACACTCATGAATGACCTAGATATTGGTGAAATAAACATTCATCCCATGCTCATCAACAATGTAGCCTAGGTATTTGACCCTATCCATGTTGAAGGAGAATTTCCGCAAATTTACATATAGCTTGTGTTGTTGTAGAGTGTGCAGAACCTACTGAATATGTTGCAAGTGTTCCACCCAAGTATTTTTGTAGATGAGAATGTCATCCAGATACACCACCACAAAAGAATTGGTGAAAGGACACAAGATATCATCCATTATCCTCATGAAAGTTGTTAGGGAATTCATTAAACCAAAGGGCATGAGAAATCATTCAAAAATACCTTCTTTATAATTGAAGGAAGTAGTCCATACATGCATCTTCTCTATTGGGACCTTATGGTAGCCATACTTCAGATCAATCTTACTAAAGTATTTGGCCCCCTTGAGATAGTAAAGGATATCGTCGATTCAGGGAATGGAGTATTGATTCTTGACTATGATTTTATTTAGGTTTTGATAATTTATGCAGAGTCATCAAGTCCCATATTTATCTTGCATAAGCATGATTGGGATTCCACATGGTGATGAGATGGGTTAGATGTGCCCCTTTTGGAGCAGTTCTTGGATCTGAAGCTTAATCTCCTTGTTTTCTAACACAGAGAGGTGATAGACTGGCCCATTGGGTAGCGATGCATCGATAATCACATCGATTAAATGCTCGACCCGATATTGTAGAGGTACCCCAGTGGGTGAGGAGAAGATGTCTTTTTATTCTTCCACAACCTTGGCCACTTGATTATGTTGCATGGAGATATTAGTCGGAAAGGTAATGGATGTGATTGAAACCTTTCGATCACTTTGAGAGTGAATAATTTCGAAGAGAAAATTCCTAGTATCAGAGATGACCTTATTGCATTGCTTGGAAGAGATCAAGGAAATGGAAGTATGTGGGACTACATTGAGTATCATGTACAATTTATAGTTCAAAGTAATAATAATAGTATGATGCCTAGATATATCATGAAATTTCCATAAATAAGGTTGGCCCAAAATAACTTCACAAATTTCAAGGGGAGCAACATCACACAATACCTCATCTTTCAAGAGCTTTATTTTATAGTACAAGTGGCATTGTTGGTTGATGCAAATATCCCTTCCTTGGTCGAGACATCTGATGGTGTATGGTTGTAGGTGTGACATTGTCGGCATGGCCAACCACTTGACGAAATCTGCTAAGATCAGGTTCTTATAGCTACCACTATCAATGATGAAGTTTAATGGAGTACCCTCCACCCACATATGTGAATGAAAGAGACGATCGCCTTCCTCTTCCTCGTCAGGTTCATCAGGATAGATTTTTATTGTAGGAATGGTGGCATTGGGTTCCACATCAATAATGTGTCTTGCATTTTCTAGTTCTAACTCTAATTCAGAACACACATCTGATTCATATGCTTTCACCTATGCCACTAATGAATTATTTGAGAAGAAATTGACATTGTTATGCCAGGGGATCTTATGGAAGTCCCACCACTTCTCAAAGTCTTTCTTCATCTTTCCATTTTCCTTATTTGTTTATGGCCTAGACTGATTGTTCTGAGGTTGTCATGTTGATGACATTATTGATTAATTGGGTTGGTTTTCATTGATTTCAACCCTTGAACAAATTCTGGTAGCACAAAGGTTTCAGTAATGGACCCAATTTTGTTTGATGTGTAATGGTATTCATTTTAATATAGTTGAAGGTAAGACCATTCAAGATGGATAGTACATGTCAAGCCATTTCTAGTGGTATGTGGAATGCCACATAACTCATCATGGTTAGAGATTTATGGCCATGTGAAGTTGGAGAACCCACATGAGTCATCTAGAAGCCCCAAAAGGTCAAAGTAGTAAAAGTGGTTGCAAGAAAAAAATATTTAAATAATAAAGTTAATTGATGAGTGTACTATAAGTGAAAGTGGATACAAAATATATTATTTAAATAATAAATTTAATGGAAAAACTACGAAGCGGACAAGTGGTTAGAAGTGGGTTACCCCTAAAATAAGGAAAGTGGTTTAAGATGGTTAGAAGGTAACCCCTTGAGGAAGCTACATAAAAGTATAAGAAATTATTTAAATAATAAATTGAAGTGATGAGTGTACTATAAGTCAAAGTGGATAAAAAATAAATTATTTAAATAAAAAAGTTAATGGATAAATTACTAAGTGAAAAAGTGGTTAGAAGTGGGTTAGCCCTAAAATAAGAAAAGTGGTTAGAAGGTAACCCCTTGAGGAAGCTACATAAAAGTATAAATATGAGGAAAGGGTCCCTAATTTTAATCAAACTTGAGAATATTGAATATATTCAAGTGAATGAGGTAACCAAAAGATATCTAAGGCGAATTTCATAGGGAAGGTGAAGTAAAGACGACCAAAATTCAAGGGAGGATAAATTCTTTTGATGATGCCTTCTAAGGTATGTTATTTACAGGTCATCTCACCTTTTTCTCAATAAATTGTTTTATAGAAGGATTCAGACCACAGAATCTAGAGGTCGTTGAGGAAACATATCCAGGTAGCTATGATAAAAGTTCCATCTTATGGGTTGTTGTATTTTTTTATTTACACTCCGTGGAAAATAGGGTTTGTGTCTAGTCCCAAAATAATAAAGTTAAGTGATGAGTGTACTATAAGTCAAAGTGGATTCAAAATAAATTATTTAAATAATAAATTTAATGTATAAATTACTAAGTGGACAAGTGGTTAGAAGTGGGTTAGCCCTAAAATAAGGAAAGTGGTTTAAGATGGTTAGAAGGTAACCCCTTGAGGAAGCTACATAAAAGTATAAGAAATTATTTAAATAGTAAATTGAAGTGACGAGTGTACTATAAGTCAAAGTGGATAATTTTTTATTTATTTAAATAATAAAGTTAGTGGATAAATTACTAAGTGGAAAAGTGGTTAGAAGTGGGTTAGCCCTGAAATAAGGAAAGTGGTTAGAAGGTAACCCCTTGAGGAAGCTACATAAAAGTGTAAGTAAGAGGAAAGGGTCTCTAATTTTAATCACACTTGAGAATATTGAATATATTCAAGTGACTGAGGTAACCAAAATATATCTAAGGCGAATTTCATAGGGAAGGTGAAGTAAAGATGACCAAAATTCAAGGGAGGATAAATTATTTTGATGATGCTTTCTAAGGTATGTTATTTACAGGTCATCTCACCTTTTTTGCAATAAATTGTTTTCTATAATGATTCAGACTACATAATCTAGAGGTCGTTGAGAAAACATATCCAGGTAACTATGATAAAAATTTCATCTTATGGGTCATTGTATTTTTTTATTTACACTCAGTGGAAAATAGGGTTTGTGGTTAGTCCCAAAACTAGTCTAAAACAAGTGTTTCAGGTAAAAACATCATAACTTCTTCATAACATATCTAAATTTAGTAATACAAAATGTATTGGTTAGAGTACCATCTTTAGTTTTCTGTATATCATTTTTAGATTCATACAACAAATATTATGTGTGGGGTATTCTCTACAAGTTCTCCCTCTAGAATAAGCCATAATTCAACAAGGTATAGAATTTTTTATATAATGCATCTTCTAAGAGGTTCCAAGCAGTGAAACCTAAAGGAATTGCATAAAAGACACCGAAGAACATTGTGTATTACTTTTAGATCTTTATTCATTACAGGTACATAGTTATGATTATTTCAAGTTAGGGTTGTTGACTAATCCAAAATTAGTCATGTGAGACTAAAGTAAAGTTTGATGAAAATGATAGTCTCTTGTTGTTAAAGTTAAGGAAGGTTTACATGTATGCGATCATATAAACCAGGTCTATTATAGAGTTACAAATGAGATTTGGATGATGAAATTGATGAGAGCTTTTGGTTGAGGTACATGTTGGGTACATGGGTTGAGACAAGTAGTTGGTGAATTGGCACATACATGAGGTGTATAGTAGATGATGTTGGTACATATTGATGAGTCATAGTTTATGTGTATTTGATGCATGATTGGTACATATTTGGTGAATGGTTGATGCACTCAATGATGGTATAGGTTGAGGTACAGGTTGGTGCACATTTGATGCACTTGTTTACGGTATAGGTTGATTGCAGGGAAGTAGTACAGTTTGGTTGTAGGTCAATGGTACAGGTTGGTACATTTGTACAGTGTTATATCTCATAGTGATAGTGTGACAGTGGTTCCATCATTCTAATTCTACTTAAGGGTGGTTAGAAAGGGGAAGGAAAAGTGGTTGTATATATGTTACGGTTGTATCTGAAGAATATAGGGGGTTGTAGCCTCCTTCTGGTTGTAGCAGGAGAATTGGGGAGTTTGAGCTTCCCTCGGGTTGTAGCCTGAGAAACTAAGGGGTTGGACCCTCCTTGCAGTTGTAGCTAGAAAATAAAGGAAGTTGGTGCTTCTAATGATTGTAATTCTTAAAGATATATAAGAAAAATATTGATGTGTTTTTCTCTCGCTTTGGGTTTCCATGTAAAAACACTGGTGTACTGTGTATTTCTATGATTTCTCATTTGTTCATTGTTTATTTACTCTGCAACTATTGGATGATAATTCTACATTGATATAACACTTGAATTTTATGGTTAAAAATGATTCAATTTCTCTATTACTGATTCACCCCCCTCTGAGTAATCCTACAATTGGTATCAAAGAAGGTTCCTTCAAGAAAAAGTTTAACCACTAGAAGGAGATCATGGATTATTCTGAGAATGGAGTACCATTGTTCAATGGTCAGAATGGTTTAAAGTATGAGATGTGGAGTAGAAGGATGAAAGTATTTTTATAAGCATAGGGGTATTATATTTGGGTATGAGTCGTTACAATATATGATAGTTCAAAAAGGGAAAAGACTGCAACCAAGAAGGAATTGAAGAAGAATAACAAAATAGTAATGGATTTCATCTAGGAAGGATTACTTAATCTGGTAAGAAAAAAGGTTGGTAAATGTTCATCAGCCAAAGAAATTTGGGATAAGTTACATGATATATATTCTTCACCTATCGTAGATTTAGAAAATTCCAAAGAAGATGCATGTATAAATGAAGAAGAAATATGTTCACCATGTCAAACAAATTTATAAGATGAAGATTACATAATCAATAGAGCTATGCTGTTTTTATTTAATTGTGAAAAACACAGACATCTTGAAATAGAATGCCATAAGATAGAAGAACTAATTGAAAAGAAAAAAAATTATGAAGAAGAATTGATCAGTTCTTTAGATGAACTAAGAAAATAAGAGAAGAAAACAAGTCACTCAAGAAGGAGTTCATAAAACAAAAGGAAAGTGATCAAATTTTTGAAGAATCCCAACAGTTCATCAAGAAATTAAGAACTCAAATAGAAGAATATAGAAAGATCGAAGAAAATCTTAAATATAAAAACTTGTATTTGGAAGCCAACATGGTAGGACAGAAGGAATAAAAGGAAATGAGAGAGACAATATTGACATATCATCTTAAGGAAAGAACTAACGATCTAAACTAGCTTGCTATAGAGTTTGGTCAAGAAGAGAAGGGACTTGAAGAAGAAACAATCACATTAGAAATCCAGCTTGAAGAAGCAAAAAGAACAGAATAAGTCATGAAGTCTCAAATAATGAAGAAAGAATAAAAGGTTGAGAAGATTGAATAAGAAGTTGTGACATTGACAAGTAAAATTTTCAATCTCAACAAGAATTTTAAAGAGACAGAAACATCCACATCAGTTATAGAGAATGAAGAGAAGCACTCTAGGTTGCTAGAAAAGAAGAATGAAGAAAACAAAAAGAGTTATGCAGAAGTACTCAAAGGAAGGAATCATGATCAACTAGAATCTAGGAAAACTATTGAAGATACATCTTCAAGAAGACCATCCATGTTCAAGCCACAAAGAAGCTTCAATCATGATCATGATCAGTCAAGGAAGAAATTCAGAAGGACTACACCACAAATATATCGTTCACTCCCAGGTGTTATCTCCCAATAAAAAATCATTTTTATTTAAGCCTTAGGTAGTTTTTGAGTCTTTGTTGTCATTATTCATTCAAAATGATGTGTCCTTCATTAACTCCAGTCATCAATTCTTGGTGATGTCAAATGATTTTGATAGATGACTAAGTGTTCATAAAGGTCATTGTCCTAGGTTTTTATGGCCAAAAGTCAAGTCATGTGTTTTCTAAAATTGAGTCAGGGATCATAAGAGTTGGTTTTCGTCCTTAATAAACCATCATTTTCTTTCAAGCCTTCATTTGAACTTTTTTATATCATTTCCCTCCATGATGACAAGTTCATAGATCACCTGGTTACTTTTTTATGTAAGGTGCTACCAACTCAACGACCGGTGTCAGTGCACTCATCATTTTTATACATGGCGCGCTAGCAACTCGAGGGGGAAACCTTGTTTTGAAATTTGAAAACTTCCAAGGTGAAAACACAGTTCAAGAAGGTTTTTCAAAGTTTTGAGATCATCATCAAAGTATTGAGGACCTCTTCTATAGCTTCAACTCGCCATCAAAGTGAAATTTACTAAGGTTCGCAAGAAACAAGCAAAGTTGTTTGTCCTTAGATTTTTCTTCTAAATTTTTTTGTTTAGAAGTGTTTACAGCAGGTACTCACACATCCAATGGATCCAAGGAAAGAACCCATCCCCAGGAAGAGATTAGGCTCTATGGTCATAATTGAGCCCACTGATACCACTCTGATCGAATAAAACCATAACAATGTGGACTCCTTCGAGGGCATGGGATGATGGAGGTTTTTTCATAAGCTCAAACGATACCATCAAGAGGTTTCAAAAGACTTCGTGAAGAATTAAAAGAAATGTAAGAAACAGGTTGGACCCTTGGAAATACATTTGACAATGGATTTTATTGTAGAAGTGACTGAGATCCCTAAGACAGGGGAACTATGGTTCAAGGCAAATAAACTAGAAAAGGAAGACTCGTGTCAATACATGCTCAAGACTGAGCACATGGGAGATGATTTGGTTAAAGGTGTGCCAAGGAAGTGGTTTCTAGAGGAGTATGATAAGATGTTGTTCATCATTCAGAGATTTTTTACTTGTGAAGGGAGATATAGCTCGATTTTACAATACCATTTCAAACTACTTCTCCATTTCACTAGTAAGAAGGAAATAGACTTACCTTATTTCCTTTTCATGAGTTTGCAAAGAATGATTTCATTTGCACAACGAAGACTTGATAAGATTCAAAAATCTATTCTTCACCATGCCTTAATAATGATCATAGTAATTGAAGAATTGAATAAGGAAGGGAAATATTTTCCCACTTTCCTATTTTTATATAACTACCAAATTGACTTGCCTCTTTCTCCTTCAAAACTCAAAACTCCAAAGAAGAAGACTCAAAAACATCCCAACTCTCCCTCTTCCGCATCATCTGAAATACCACAGTATTATACTCCTTCTGCCCTTTCTACTCCCTCACTAGAAGTATCACAGACTTCTTCTCCCATTTTTCCCTCTACATCTAAAACACCACACTCCCCTCAAGACCACATTCCTCAAGAACCTTTACCTCTTCAAGTATATAAAATAAATAAGAGAAAAGGAAAGGCTAGAGAGGTGGTTATTGAATAAAAATTAGAGCCTCCTGTGGAGTTTCCTCCAATGTAGATTGAAGATAATACTTAGAATATACAAGATAAATTTAGTACACCAACTCTCAAAAATTCATCTAGGAGAAAGATTGTTTTAGTAGAGGCATCTCATCAAAGCACTAAGATTATAAAGCCTAGAACTATGTTACCAAGGTTGGAAGTTTCTCCTCTTGAAAAGGAAGAACTTGAGGCCATTATCCAATTGAGTGATTCTCCACCAGAGTCAGCTCTAGAGATAGATCAAGGACCTAAAACTAATTGGGTTCAATTATTCAAGGATGTTGATAGAAAACTCAAAGAAGTTCAGGAGATTAATCAGAAGCTACATCAAGAGAATTCCATACTCTACAAACAACTTTCAAGTTAGATAGATGAACTAGCAGGGGAGTGTAAACAACTAAAGAGGAACATCAGAAAAAAGATGATTCAGAGAAGACAATTGGTTAATGTGTACAAACAGAACGTCATCTTGAGAGAAGACAACAAAAAGCTATCTGAAGACTTATATTTGTCCAAGAATATGCTTAGCAAGGAGAATTTGGAAATTTTCTTAAAAGAAACTACTTCTCCTCATTCTTCCAAGCAAGGTGATTGATTCAGAGGTTGTTTCAAGGTTTTTATTAATGGATGTTGAACTATGATGAACTAAGATGTTATGAAGTCTTATGAAGATATGGAAAATTACTTTGAAGAAGCATGTATGGATATATGGTTATTGATATGAAGTATGAGTAATCTCAATAAAGATGGAAAATTACAGTAATATGTGTTATGATGAGACAGGCTTTCAGCCTTCAAAGATATTTTCTCAAACCAATTTTGAAGTTTTTTTGGCAAGACAGGCACCTACAGGAGTTTGTAGCGCAAACATTGTTTTTCCTATGTAGTGCGCTACAAACTTGTTAAGCTTTGGCGTGGAGAACATTTGGTCAACTTTGACCTTATTTTCAATAGTCAATGGGTGATTCATCATTCTAGGTGTTATATAAAAGTGATGAAGGAATTCTATGACCACAAGGAAGCTCAAGTGGAGCTAAATACTTGGAATTCAGATGGGACACCTATCCCTTAGAAATAGGATATCATCATATCTTTTTCTATTAGTTTAGATTTGATCTGATAGGTGGCATTCAGATCCATATTTTGAGGATCCTATTCGAAATTGTAAAAATATATTAAATCCCATTGAGGCATCATTGTAAGAGTTTTGATTTTGGAGAGCTTTACACACTCTTTGCTTGTAAAGACTTTGATATTATATAAGATGGAATCATAAGTTTCTCTCATTGTTATTGTTCATACTTCTATCCATTCTCCTTTTCTTGTACTTATATTGAATTTCATATTCATATTTTTTTTTACACAGTGACCGATTAATGTCTTTCAATCATTTCATTGGTAGGCAGAAATATAAGTATTCTTATTTATTATAGTCATCCTTTCATCTATATATTCAATATACATGATATTGTTGGTATAGTGAATGTTGTCCACCCATCTGAGTTTAAAAACCATCTGATCATACCTTTTGAGAGCCTTATTTGGTCTGGATATATTCAATGTATTTTGATTGAGTGAGTGAGTTATCCATTTCTGATCCAATTTTATATATTTTATTAAAAATTTGATTAGGTTACCAATATTACTCAACCTACAACCTTGAGTGACTCATGGAGTGATAAGAAATTGGCATCGTTGCCAGGGAAAGGAGTGTGAAGCAATCTTCCCTGAGAGACAACATAGTCCCAACTTTTGATGATAGGAAAAGCCAAGGCATTAGTTTGGTTGTAATCTTCTATCTGGTGACTCCATTGGTACATTGTGGCTCCTAAGAAGAAACATACTTGAGGAAATCCTAAACAACCACTAAATTGATCTAGTATTTGATCCTGAGAGGATTATCAATGAAGGAAAGGCATTACAAAAGGGATATTCAAGTTCAGGTATCTCTAGAAATCCCTTTGCATCTTTTCCAGAAAATCCATTAATAAAACCAGCACTTGTTGAAGCTATAATCTCAAAGAATGATAATGAAAAATTAGTTTCATAAGTTCAAGGATCTTCTTATCTTACTCAAATAAATAGTTCACCATTTGTTGAAGAAGACAATTGTTCACCCTCTATAGAATCTTCTCAGTTTGAAACAAAAACAAATTCATCCTACATTCATACAAATCTTCCTGCAGTTGAGATTCTCTTAAATGAATTGCCTATAAAAGGAGAAGAAAACCTTGCCAAGTTATTGTATGAATTCTATAGAGCTTCTTATTTTCCTTCTTCCATTGCAAGTCCAAAAATACCTTTCTCTCTCATTACCTTGCCTTCATCCTCTATATCAACCTCATCTCATTCCATAGTGATCCAAACTTCCATTGCATCTACATCTACCACTATCATGGAAGAAACACCTCAAAATCTTAATAAGATGGAAAGAATCATAGCTGCTAGATATGCACCATTAGTATTGCCTAATCCTGTGAATGCAATGTCTATTGGAGATTATCAAAAGTACATGCCTAAATTTTCAGGGATAGAATAAGTCACATCTAAAGAGCATCTTGAATTATTTTATATTTATGACGATAATTTAAATATCACATAGGAGGATGTATGGATGAGAGTGTTTGTGAAAAGCTTAGATGGAGAGGCCAAGATATGGTTTAGAGAATTAACACCAAGATCCATAAAAGGTACTGAATTTTTTGATGATACTTTCTTAAAACAATTGGGTGATAAGAAGGATTTTCTTTACTACATTACAGAGTTTCGGAACTTGACAAGGGAAAGTGGTCAATCGGTGTCATAATTTACCAAAAAATTTAACTGGATGTATAGAAAGATCCCAGCTGAAACCAAACCTACTGCTACCTTTGCAAAAATCACATATGCTAATGCCTTTGATTCTGAATTTTGCTTGTTATTAAGAGGAAGGAAGTATGTTACATTGGCTAATATGCAGGATGCAACACTTGAAGTGAAATCTAGCATCCTTTCTGCAGAGAATTTGAAATGTAGAGGTGATAGAAGGAAACAAAAAGGAGAATCCTCATCATCAAGTGTTGATCCCAATATTGAAAAGATGGCTAAGATGATAGAATATTTGACTTTTTAATTCTTCAAGATGAAGATTGAGAACAAGAAACCTGTAAAAGGTAGAGATCCTAATGATTTTATTCCTCAGAATCCAAATCCTTATAGAATAAATAATGAGCAACATCAGATTTTACAAAGGAATAAAAATGCTAATGAGGATTAGAATATTAAAGCCCCTTTTCAGAACATAGTAATGGAGGAAGATAAGCTAGAAGAAGATAATGAAATTCATTTTTTTGGAGATAAAGGTGATGCATCTTTCTTGACACAGTATGCTTATGAAGAATCTTTGATTAGTCAACTAGCTAATCAAGACTCAAATTATGGATCTGTTTTTCAAGCTGATGATCAGAATATGTACAATCTGAGATCTAAACAAAGTAATAATAAGCAAGATGAGAAAGCTCCTCCCAAGAAAGTTGATTTCCTTGCAAAAAATAAACCAAGAAAATATCAGGCTCAAACAAAGGATCAATTACTTCTTAAAGCTCTTGTGCATAAGGTAAGAAACCCTGACAAAGTTCCTTTCTCATTTAGCTTTGAATCAGAAATTCAAAAGGTTAAAATTCCCATACCACTCATGGAATCAATGAAGAATGATACCTTCAAACAAACCATACTAAGATTGCTTGATCCTAAATCCATGCCAACTGTTGCTAATGTTGTAAAACTCCAAGATGATGAGCCTACTATTTTCCTTATTCTAATGGTTGAAGATTGTGAGGAAGCCTCTCCACCCTTTTATGTCTCCTTGAACATCCATGATAAAATTCTACATAATTTCCTTCTAGACATAGGATATTCTCATAACCTCATGCCAAAACTGTTGATGATTACAACCATGTGAGACATTCTCCATCTTACAAACTTGTGACATGTGGATCATTGCAGCTATGTGAGACTTTATCCATCTTACAAACCTGAGAGAAATACCCTAAGAAGGGTATGTGGTTCCTATATGAGACAGAGCTAGAACGTAGATATGAACTCCTCCATTCAAAGAGTGTAGAAGAACTCCAGATGATTATCCATTGGGAAAGGCGATCTGCTGAGTTGGACATGCCTTTGGTTGAGCACAAGGTGAATGTGTAAAACCCCAAAGTGATGGGTGCATCGTCGTGAGAAAATAAATGAAGATGAAGTATTGGAATCCTCTAAGTAGAAGAGTTGACGAGAAACTCAAGATGACTCTCCCGTGTGATGTAGTGGAAAATAAGATTTGTTTAGTGGACGTGTCTATGGACGAGCACAAGTGAATGTGTGAAGATCTGGTTCTTTTGTGTAATGCGGTGAGCTAGAGATATGGAAATAGTTATGGATGTACCCCTAGTGGATGATCACTAATGGGTGTATTATATCCCTTTCTATATTGTTCAAGAGTCACACCTACCTGTAACCCTAATTGTAATGTAAAGGGTACAGGTTGACCCCACCTTAATGTGATTAGTAATAAATGTAAAAGATAATTAATCTAGTTAATATTAATTATAATGTGACCTAGAGAGGTTTGACCTATTGTGCCAATAAACACTTCTATTGATAGGACAATCCTAATATAAGTAAATGAATATTCCCCATTGTGAAATCATATCCTTCACACAAGTTTTGAAATTTCAGCAAGTACATCTAGTTGGGAAAAGTGGGCACCTCTCCTAGGAGCTAGTATTCTAGGGTTTGAGCACACTCTCATGTGCTAAGTATTATTGGTGGTGAAGGTATTTCTCTTGAATAAAATAGAAAAGGATTTGTATGGGTTTTATTCCTTTGATGAAAACGGTTTCCCAGGATACTTCTTGTGTTCTTGTGCATGGTGTTTCTTCTTGTGATCTTGGTTGCTGCAACATTGTTGTTTATGGTTAAGACACATGAAAAACTAAAATGAACTATATTATTAACCTACATTATTGAAAAATAAACATGGTATCAGAGAAAATCTATTGAATATCCCATTGCATAAACACTTTCCATCCATTCTCTCTCACTTCTACAGAAACCGTATGACCCTCCTAGGGTTTCCAAAAATTATGTATTGCCTACTCTTCTGAGGGTTTTCATCACTCAAAACTTGGATGCTACAGATAAAAAGAACATAGGATTGTATGGACTCCTTCAAAGTACCTCCAACATGTCTTAGATTTCATTTCTGAGCATTTTGATTTTTTGTCCCTAAGGGTTTCTAGGGTTTCACCAAATTCTGCAAAAAAATTCAAAATTGTATTTTTACAACTTCTTGAATAAGCTATTAATATTACCAAGGCTCTCATATTTCTCAATGCTTATGGTTGGTATTCATAATCCCAACAAAACCTAAAAGTGATAGCCTAGGGTTTTCTAGCCTAGTTGACAAGGGTTTTTCAAGATGAGAAAAATCATGATGGGAAGCAAGCTTCATGATTCAAGGAAGCTTAGTTCCAGGAAGACAAGACCTCGAAGAAATGAAGAAATCAACATCTCAACACTCTCAGGTATGGTTCCTATCAATAAAAATACTTGGCTAATTGATAGTGGTGCCCCTAGGCACATGACCGGTCTTAGAAATTATGAAACACATTTCATTGAGAAAGAGACACACCTACATGTTGTTCTTGGAGATTATGCTAGATATAATGTGAGAGGAGTTGGAACTTCTACCTTCCAACTAGATTCAGACATGAAACTCAAACTAGAATAAGTACTATATGTACTTGAAATGAAGAGAAACCTTGTCTCTATTTCGGCCTTGGAAGACAAAGGCTACAAAATCACTTTCTCAAAAGGAAGAGTTCTTACATGGCACAAAGACTCTCATATAAGCTCTTCCAAAGTAATTTGTGTCTGAGAAAAAAAATTGTACAAATTGACCATCAAACCATCTCAAGCCTTATTACATGGCACTATCATCTTGAGTGAGTTATGGCATAGAAGACTTGCTCACATTCTTTATAGATCTCTTCCATCTCTAGGGAAAATGGTAACAGGTCTACCAGAGATATAGATTCAACATAAAGCTATTTGCAAAGGTTGTTCCCTTGGAAAAAATGTTAAAGGATACTTAATCCAGATTTTATGAGAAGAACGAAATAACTACAGATTATTGCCAGATGCTTAACACAGAATAGTAGAGATACAGTAAAACTGGTTTTCTATTCAATAAGGAAATAAGCTAAAACTATAAAATGCAATGGAAAACAAGCTTCCTCGAATGGTGGCGGCTTATCTCTGAGAAGAGATGTGATGGCTATGCTCATTTGAAAGAATATGATTACAATGAGGCTCTCAAGGACTTTTTACAATAAACAAGAGCTTCAAAACCCTAAACATCCAAAAACCTAACCCTAGGATATGAAGCGCCAAAAGTCATGTGGGCCCCGTTTGGGTAAGCCAATACATCAAATTCCTGGGGTCGTAACTTTTGCATACGATCTTCGTTTTAGGCATATGATAGCCCATTGGAAAGATCTATCCGAGGACTACAACAGTTGCACAAAATTTCATTATGAAATTTTTCGACCATAACATACCCCAAAAAACATCGTTTAGGGCCTCAAAATTGCTCTGGAAGTTCAGGAACTGAAAAATTGCTAAAAATAGTAAATTATCAAAATTGCTAAAAAGTTGTTTTGAGCCAACTGAAAAAGGTGGGTGGCCACCGATATCCACTTGGATCAATTCTCCATCCTTATGAAGCAATGGTCTCCATTGCATTGATTTCCCCCATCAGATGAGGAAATTTCTACTGAATTTGGCCCCGGGTGAGCCACTTGCATTGGTGCAGGAGCTGAACTGCTTTAACATCTCGATAAAGTTGGATCCTTTGTTGTTGAGTGACCTTGATCTATGTGTCGACAATATGATCACTAGAGGACTATTGTATGCATTCGAGGTTGAGCTCTGTTGGTGTCAACTATTCTTCTATGTCTGAGGTGTCCAATAATGGTGGGAAATAAGGCCGAAGGAGGTCCATGTTGAACACTGGGTGCAAGCGAAAGAAAGGAGGAACGTTGAGTGCAAAAGCATTATCCCCCATAGCCTTGGTGATGGTTTAAGACCCATAATGGAGTGGGAGAATCTTCTGATGGGGTCCTGTAAGGCATTCTTTCTGCAAGTGCAACCAAAATTTGTCGCCCACCTGAAACTTATGTGGAACACGATGTTGATCATGGCATTGCTTGTACGTATCATTGGAATTCTGTAGGATATCCTGAACCTGTTGGCAGATGTGATGGATCCTCTCAATGAACCGGGTGGCTTTGTCAGCATTAGTTGGAGCAGGAGAGGATTCGGTCGAGGTGACTGCAAGGGGAAGTGCAACATCTATGGGACCCATTGGTTGGAATCCCAACCCCACCTGAAAGGGGCTGTGGCCAGTTGAGCTATGCAGGGATCAGTTGTAGCTATGTTGGACATAGGGAAGACTTTCATCCCATGTGTGAGGGTGATTGGAATTATACATGCGTAGGATATTCACGATCATTCGATTTACGACCTCGGTTTGGCCATCTATTTAGGGGTGGAAGGCCATGGATTTGGTGATCTTGGTGTCCAGTAGTGACCAGAGGCTCGACCCGAATGTACTGAGAAATCGACTGTCCCAATTTGAGACAGTGGTTTGTGGGATTCCAAAATGTACCTAGAATCGTTCAAAGAAGAGCTTGGCAGTGGATTCTGTTGTGATGCTCTTCTTGCAAGCAACCATAATTGCCATATTAGAAAACTGATCGACAACCACAAAAAAGGAGTCATTTCCCCACTTGGTGGATGGGAAGCCTAACATGTAGTCCATTGATATGGATTCCCATGGTCTATCAGGAGTAGGAAGAGGGGTGTACATGCCCTGTTTCTTAGTGGTTGGTTTGGTAATAATGCAGGTAGTGCAAGACCTGATATACTTGTTGACCTCCTATCGAAGTTTAGGCCAATAGAAATGTTTTTGTATCATTGCCACTGTCTTTTCAATGCCGAAGTGTCCTTCCACCCAGATGTAGTGGGCTTCCCAGATCAGCTTCACTCACTCGCTTGATGGAACACATATATGGCCCAGACGACACAACAACCCATCCTGAAGATGGAAATTATCAACAATTTCCTTTGCACCCAACATTTGGTAGGTGGTGGAAAATTTTGGGTCTATCTCATAGAGTTGGGGCCATCTAGAGGTCTCATGGCTGCATGAGTCTAGCACCATGGTGAGTGCCATGACTGGTGGTCTACTGAGGCAATCAACGAAGGGGTTGGTGCTTCTTGTTTTATACTTGATGTTGAGGTGGAATTGTTGCAAGTATGTGGCCCACTTTTGTTGGCGGTCATTCTGCAATTTTCCTTGTGTCTTCATGAACTATAGTGGATTATGATCAGTGTGGATGATTGTCTCCCTCCCAAGAATGTAATGTCTCCATTCGTGGAAGGACTTCACAATGGAGTACATTTATTTGTCGTAAGTAGGGTACTTACAGACAACATCTGATAGTGTCGCACTATGATAGGCCATGGGGTGTTCGTGTTGCATGAGAACGACACCCACAACATAGTCTGAAACATTAGTCTCAATCTTAGAGGGCTGCTATAGGTCTAGTAGTAAAAGCACTGGGGTTGAGCACAAGCGTTGCTTCAAATCATCAAACGCTTGTTGTTGGGGTCGTCCCCACACAAATTTTTCCTTACCACCACCCCTGGTTATTTGGCTGAGGGCCCAAGAACCTCCAAATCTCAGTGAGTGTTGTTGGGGCTGGCCAGTCATGGATGACTTGGATCTTGGCTGGATCCACATGTATGCCATGTTGTTCAATGATGTAGCCTAGGTAATGGACCTTGTCCATGCCGAAGGCGAATTTTTCTAATTTGGCGTATAGCTTGTGTTTCCACAAGGTGTGAAAAACCTGCTAAATATGTTGCAAGTGTTCGACCCAAGTCTTTCTATAAATGAGAATGTCATCAAGATACACCACTACAAAAGTATTGGTGAATGGTCGCAGGATATTGACCATCATCCTCATGAAAGTGGCTAGAGCATTTGTCAGACCAAAGGGCATGATCAACCATTCAAAAAGGCCTTCCTTTGACTTGAAGGCGGTCTTCCATACATATATTTGTTCTATCGGGACCTGGTGGTAGCCAGAATTTAGATCAATCTTACTGACGTATTTGGCCCCCATGAGTTGATCAAGGAGGTCGTCGATTCGGGAATTGGGTATCGGTTTCTGACTGTGATTTTATTCAGAGCCTGATAATCAATGCAAAGTCACTAGGTTCCATCTTTCTTCTGTACCAACATGATTGGGCTCCCGCAAGGTGATGAGCTAGGATAGATGTGCCCCTTGTGGAGTAATTCTTGGATTTGTTGCTTGATCTCCTCATTCTCTAACAAAGAGCGGTGATAGACTGGTCCATTTGGAAGCAGTGCACCAGGGGTCAGATCGATGGGGTGCTTGACCTGGCAGTGCATAGGTACCCCAGTAGGTGAGGAGAAGATATTCTAGTATTCTTCCATGACCTTATCTACTTGCTTTTGCTGTGTGGAGAGGTCGGTTGCAGAGACCCTGGATGTGGCTATGATTTTTCTCTCATTCTTAGAGAAAATCATGAAGAAGACAAACTTCCTCGTCTAAGAGATGACCTTCCTGCATTTCTTAACAGAGATCAAAGAAATAGCACTAGGTGGGACAGCCTCAGGTATCCTATACAATTTCTTGTTCAAAGTAATAATAACACTATGAGGCCTAGAATCATATACAACATGACTTTTCCATAAATAAGGTTGGCCCAAAATAACATCACAAACTTTGAGAGGAGCAACATTACACAATACCTCGTCTCTGAAGAGCTTGATGTCGTACGACGGTTGACAATGTTGGTTTACGCAGAGATCGCTTTGTTGGTGGAGCCATCCAATGGTGTAGGGTTGTGGGTGCGACGTTGTCGGCAGGGCCAACCGCTTGATGACCTCTGCTGAGATGAGGTCCTTCTGGCTACGACTATCAACGATGAAGTGTAGTAGGGTGCCTTTTACCCACATCTGTGAATGGAAGAGGCGCTCTCCTTCTTTTGGCTTGTTTGGTTCACCATGTTGGAGCTTGGTGGTAGCAACGGTGGCACTGGGTTCTACATCAATGATCCATCTTCCCCTTTCTGGTTTTGACTCAAGGTCAGAACCTACATCTGATTCATAGGCTTTCACTTCATCCACCAACGTCTTCCTTGAGTGACAGTTAGCAGTGTTATGCCAAGGGCTCTTATAGAAGTCGCACCACTTCTCGGTATCTTTCTTTGTCTTTCTGGTGTCCTTCTTTTCTTGTGGCTTGGACTGGTTGTCTTGATACTATCCATATTTTCTCCATCCTTTCTTCTGTGGGTTGGGGACACCCTTTCCTAGCTTTTGTTGTTAGGGGTTCCCTGGCCCAAATTGTCGTGTCTTTTGTTTGAGCTTATGCTCAATTTTGACGGCATATCAACAAGCTGCGCCCAAGGATGAGATGTCTAGAAATTCCATTTCAATCTGGATGTATCTATGCAGAGCACCATGATACTTGAGCACCAGATGTCTCTCTGAATCTTTGATACCTAGCTTGGTGCACAAGGTATGGAAGATATTTGTGAAATTTGGCACTGCTTGGTCTCTTTCTTTCCGTAGTGTGGTCCATTTGGTATACAAGTCATCATAACTTTCGACAGAGTAGTATTGTTCCTTAATAGAATCCTTGAAGGATTCCCAGGTGGCCATGACTATAAATAATGAGGGTTCCTCTATTTCCTTTTTCTCACAGAGAGTTTCCCACCAATCTTTGACATGGGGAATGACTTTGAGGAGCGCAAAAGTAATCTTTTCTCTATTCAAAAAGTTATGGACAGAGAAATACCCTTCTAGTAGATTCAACTACTTGTCTAGAGCATTTGTGTCTATCTGACCTTCAAATATAGGAATATTGAAGTTTATTTGTACCTTGAAGGGGGCGGTGCCTCCGCGGGAAGAAGATGTTTCAGGATAAATTCGTGAGTGCGGACACAGACCAATCTCCCTAGATCCACCTGGATCTGGAACAAAACGTGATAGAATACTACTCTTTCCCTAGATCTAGACTATTGAAATGAACTAAGAGAAATGGATGGAGGACATACCTTATGAACGCTCTCCTTTAATCTCTGTTGTTCCTTGCTCTGCTCCGATGCTCTTGCGTCATTCCAATTACAACAACACAAACCAATCACAACAAATGCAGATTAATGTATTCAATACCTAGTCTATACATGTGATCAAGGAATCATGTAATAAGATGACATCATCGTTATGGGAAAGGGACATATTACTGTATTTCATTAATGAAAAAGAAACTTACATCCTGAGCCTTGATGTCGTAGGTCTCCTTTTGATGGCTCCTAGCTTTGACACACACACTTGCTCATGCATGAAGAAGTTCAACCACATATGATGACCTTGCTGTTGTCTCTTGCCGCTGCAGCATCAGTCCTCCATACAGTCTTGCACCAATTCTCCAATCAATCTTCTGCTAGCTTGCTTCTATCTTCTCTAGTTAACCATTTCCATGAGCAATATCTTCAATATATAGGAGAATATTGATTAGTTACTTGGATAGGGAATAATCCCAAGATATCTGGAAAGTCAGTATCTTGCCAACCATTCGAACTCCAACTCATCCTTCTAGAAGATTCCTTCTAGAAGGATCGATAACTTATCTATTTTCCTCCTTTAGAAACATGTTCGCACTCTAACCATTGACACAGTGTGAGAAGTTCGCAGCCAAGATGAATGCAGCCTGCGGGAATGAAGGATTCTCGCAGGAGAGTATATATGCAGCCTGCAAACTATTTTCAAAATATGATTTTGAGAAAATGACAAGTGTAACCTTCTTCAGGAAAAAGTTCTTAATGAAGAGTTTGATCTTCCAT
>ML790693.1:411872-423704 GCA_009831015.1 Picea engelmannii
TGGTCCTCAGGAGCGATATTGATTTGATTATAGCCGGAAAATCCATCCATGAGGGAAAAGATTTCACTGCCGGCACAATCATCGACGATCTGGTCGACAAAAGGGGTTGGAAAATTGTCCTTAGGACAAGCTTTGTTGATATCTCGATAATCAACACAAACGCGAATACTACCACCCTTTTTATCGATCGGTACGGGGTTAGAAACCCATTCTGTCAAAGCCACAGGGTAAATAAAACCGGCTTTTAGAAGTTTTTCAACCTCGAGTTTAATGGCCGCGACTTTACGTGGATCGACAGGACGGAGGCGCTGCCAGACTGGTTTGGCTCCAGGGTATGTATTAATTTCGTAAACCACAATGGACGGGTCAATACCTGGAATTTCTTCATAACTCCATGCAAATATCTTAAGTCAGTATCTTGCCAACCATTCGAACTCCAACTCATCCTTCTAGAAGATTCCTTCTAGAAGGATCGAGAACTTATCTATTTTCCTCCTTTAGAAACATGTTCGCACTCTAACCATTGACACAGTGCGAGAAGTTCGCAGCCAAGCTGAATGCAGCCTGCGGGAATGAAGGATTCTCACAGGAGAGTATATATGCAGCCTGCGAACTATTTTCAAAATATGATTTTGAGAAAATGACAAGTGTAACCTTCTTCAGGAAAAAGTTCTTAATGAAGAGTTTGATCTTCCATTATCATGACATAATCATAATATCATCTCGACAACCAAAAATGTGGATAACAGAAGATGCATCGCCCATTGTAGTTTCCAAAGGATTTGTGCAAAATTATCCATCATCTTGTTCCTCTATTGCATGAGGGCTTCCTCAATCAACAGTTTCAAAGGATATCCTATCCTGTCATCTTTCTTTTCTCCTTCCATGAGAGGTCGCTTGGGTGTGCAAGAGATTTTGTCCTCAAGAGAAACAAGCTCCAGACCCAAATCTTTGTACTTCGACCTCATTGGGGACATGCATTAAGATGACAAGGAGAAGATCGCTCTGATACCACTGATCTAGATTTTATGAGAAGAACGAAATGACTACCAGGGATGATTTTAGGGGCTAAATTTTGCTCATGGGCTAATTTTCCATGATTTCTCCAAAAACAAGATTCGTTATTTTAAAAACGATTCACCCAAATTCTATAGGATAAAATTATTTTACCTTAAAAATTGCCAAAAATTTATAAAAACTATATAAAATCCTTATAAATTTGAATATTTTTACAAAAATATTGCCAATAATTTATAGTTGGCATATGAAGGATTAGTAAGATTCGCCAAGGTTTCTACATTTTAAAATAAATTTCCATCCTTAAAATCATCCCTGATGACTACAGATTATTGCCAGATGCTTAACACAGAATAACAGAGATACAGTAAAACTGGTTTTCTATTCAATAAGGAAATATGCTAAAATTGTAAAATGTAGTGGAAAACAAGCTGGCTGGAATGGTGGCAGCATATCTCTGAGAAGAGATGTGACGACTACTCTCATTTGCAAGAAGATGATTAAAATGAGGCTCGCAAGGCCTTTTTACAATAAACAGGAGTTTAAAAAACCCTAAACATCCAAAAACCTAACCCTAGGAGATGAAGCGCTCATGTGGGCCATGTTTGGGTAAGTCAGTACATCAACTTCCTGGGGTCGTAACTTTTGCATACGATCTCCGTTTTAGGTGTATGATAGCCCATTGGAAAGATCAATCCGAGGAATAAAAAAGTTGCACAAAATGTCATGATGAAATTTTGCAACATACCCCAAAAAATGTCGTTTAGGGCCTCAAAACAACTCTGGAAGTTCAGGACCCCAAAAACTGCTAAAAATAGTAAATTATCAAAATTGCTTGAAAGTTGTTTTGAGCTAGCTGGAAAAGGTGGGTGGCCACCGATATCCACCTAAATCAATACTTTCCTAGAAGTGACAATTGATCCAAGGAAATATTGGACTTGATACATTCAGATGTATGTGGGACAATGATTGTTGCATCCCTAAATGGGTACATATACTATGTACTCTTCATAGATGATCACTCCAGGAATAATTTGATTTACTTTCTGAAGAAAAAGGATGGAATCCTTGCCAAGTTTCAAGAATTCAAAGCTTAGATTGAAAACCCGACCAGAAGAAAAATAAAAATATTAAGATCAGACAATGGAGGAGAATACACCTCAAATGAATTCAATAGTTTTTGTATTGAAGAAGGAATCAAGAGGGAGTTCACAGTTCCTTACAACCCTCAACAAAATGGGTTTGTTGAAAGAAAAAACAGAACTATCATTGAGGAAACTAAAGAAATGATATATTATCAGAGTCTACTTATGACCATATGGGCAGAAGCATGTATGGCAATAGTATATGTTCAAAACCGAAGTCCTCATCAGATCGTAAAGAACATTACTTCATAAGAAGCATTCACCAAAGTGAAACCTTGTATCGGACACTTCAGAATATTTGGATGTCTAGTATATCTTCATGTACCAAAATAAAAGAGCTCCAAACTAGAACCTTCATGAATAAAAGGTACATTTGTAGGATATAGTGAATCCTCAAAATCATATCGAATCTACATTCCAGGTCAGAGACAAATTGATGTAAGCATAGATGTTACTTTTTAATAAGAATTAGCCTTCCAAAAATCCAGAGAACCTCAGATGGAAATTGATAGTGAAATAATACCTTCTCCCCCTTCAACAATTCAGAAGGAGACATATGTTATTCCAGATGAACCAATAGCTCCAGTTGATCTAGTTGCTCTAGCAGATTTAGTTGCTCCAAGAAACATACCTAGAGACATTACAGTTCAACATAAAGGCCTTCTTGGGCCCAACAAACTCTACAAGAAGCAGAAGGGCATAAATCCCCACAAGGAACAACTAGAGAGAGAAAGAAGCCAAATAGATTCTCAAGATACCTTTCAACCATGACCCACAATATTGATTCAGAGCCTACTTTTCATGTAGAAGCTTTAGGTGAACAAGTATGGAAATATTCCATGACTGAATAATATCAATCTATATTAAAAAATGATGTATTGGATTTTGTTCCAGGACTAGAGGGAAAGTCCGTAGTGACTTCCAAATGGATTTACAAAATCAAGCATGATGTTGATGGAAACATTGAAAAATACAAAGAAACATTTATAGACAGAGGGTTTTCACAAATAGAGGGAGTTGAATATGAGGATACTTTTGCACCAGTAGTGAGATATACCTCCATCTGATCTATCATGGCACTAGCTTCCTCCATGGGTTGGAAGCTACATCAGGGGTGTTAGCACAAGAATTTGCAGCTAGAAGAGGCTTGCCTCTCCATAAGAAACTAGATAACCTCTACAGGCATATACATGCTTCTAACCTATCAACTCGAATTTATTGATTAGTCTCATCATACAAAAGAGAAAATGCATTTTGTAGAACTATGGCACTACAAAATAGTCTATTTTGATGTTCCACCAGTCTGCTACTTATAACGCTACCAAATCGCCTAAGACTAATGGTGCTACTAATACACGAGGTTTCTACCCATTGTGCACATGTTCAAGTGAGGGTGATGAAAATTATGATGGCTCTACCAAAAGTTTGACATGATACACAGATGAGTGTTACCTAAATTCGCTAACGAAATTCTAGTAGAAACATAATTGTGCAGAGTTATTTTACGAGGACGCTTCTACCAGTTTTGAGTGACTAACTTAAAACTTGGATTGTGAACAATTGAGAAGGTATTTTTGAAAACTGGAGGAGGTTTTTGTTCATCACATACCAAATAAAAAACACATCTCTCAGTTTTTCAAAATGAATTATGGTTATAGATATACATGACATATACGTTGTGCTATGGAATGTGGTGCTGAAACTATGTTTTAAGACTGCTGAACTGGCATTTTTGACCAGTTGACTTCTAGAAGGATTTCCGGGTGAACTAAGATGAATTTTCAAAATCCGAAGGAGGCTATTGTCAATAATAGGCCCATGAAAATTAACCTCTTTCATTTTTAACACAGGTGTCACCTATTGGGATATTTAAAAGAATCTTTGCACCCTATGTTTTCAGTTTTCGTGATTTCCAGTTTGAGACATGTTTTTGTGACACATGTTGCAACCATATGGAGAGGAATTTAAAGAAACTGAGAGAGGGTTTTCTTCATAATGAGTTTCTATAAAAAAATTGTTCTCATATTTTACACATTTTTTATGGTTTGATAATTACAAGTGGTGTTTGGAAGCCTATTGTTCAAAATTTTGCCTCCTGAAAAACATGAAATTAGTTAAAACATGTCATTTTCTGTTTGTAGTTGTTTCTTTTTTGGGAAAGGGGTTTGAGTTCGAATGGGTGATATGGAAAGGACCTATATGGATATATATTCATTGTAAAAGAGGTTAGGAGGGTTGGATTCATGAGCCAAGTGAGGGTTGAGAGAGTAGGAGCAGTTACAGTTGCTTATTTGTAAGCCCGAGGGCTTGTTTGTTATGAACTTTTCTGCCATTAAAGATTCATGAGAGTTGTTATCAAATTGTCTTATTTGTTTTCGCACTTATTTTTTATCTTCTTGCTTGAACATATTGCAGGTTTTGAGGATCATAGCTGCCATTGATTGATAGATTCATGAACAACAAAGGATTTTTTGTAGCTTGCCCATTAAACCATTGTTCATTGTTTAAAAAAATATTTATCTATTGCAAAAAGGATATATGTTAAATAGGTGTTCTTCCTTTTGTGATATTCACCATGCTTCTACTCACCATTATACATTTTTCTGTTTGATATATAGTTTGATTTCCTTTGATATGTAGGATGTTATGACTCCATGCCCACTGGAATGCCTCTGTAGACTTTTTACTGCCCTCTCCCTTTCTTTTTCATCTTGTTGATCCACCTATTCAAACCATTTTAATCCATTTAAATTTATATGTTACCAAACTTAATCTCATGTGTAGTCTAGGAGTGACTCTCGGAGTGATAACAAGGTGGATGTAAAGATAGATTTTCTCAATGGTGAAATTGAGGAAGAAGTTTATATTGAGAAACCAGAAGGTTTCGTTGTACACAATGAAAAATATCATGTATCCAGGTTAAAGAAATACCTATATGGTCTAAATAAAGAACCACATGCTTGGTATGAGAAAATGGATGGATTTGTGATGAGTTTGGGCTTCAACAAAAGTATTGTTGATCCAAACTTGTATTATCACATTGATGGAAATGAGTGTCTGATTTTGGTCTTATATCTGGATGATATTTTCCTCACCGATTTAGAGAGACTCAATGCTCAATGCAAACAAGCATTGACTGTTAAATTTGAAATGAAGGATTTGGGCTTGACGCATTATTTATCGAGAATAGAAGTATGGAAAAGAACGAATGAGATTTTCCTAAGTCAAAGAAAATATACTATGGTGATATTGAAAAAGTTCATCATGACAGAATGGAGATCCATGCCTACTCCAATGGTAATGGATTTAAAGAAAAAGAGTGATACTCATTCAGGAGATGTAGATCCACACTTATATTGACAACTTGTTGGATCTTTGATGTATCTGGTTAACACCAGAGCTGACATTTTCTATGCAGTAAATGTGCTTAACCATTTTATGAGCCAACCAAAACATACACACTAGATAGCTGCAAAACATGTATTGAGATATTTACAACAAACAATTGGTTATGTCCCGAGATATGCATCCAAATTGGACTTGATCCTACAAGGATATTCCGATGCAGATTGGTTAGGAAGTGCAGTAGATAGAAAAAACACCTCTGGTTGTTGCTTCACCTTAGGATTGACCATGGTTTCCTAGTGTAGCAGAAAATAAAGCTTTGTGTATTTAAGCACTACAGAGGCAGAGTACATAGCACTGAGTGTGGAAGTTCATGAAGTAGTATGGCTTCCCAAAATTCTAACTGACTTATTCGATCACCACATGGATCATACTACTATTCACTGTGATAACCAGAGTTGTGTAAGGCTCTTTGAGAACTTAGTGTTTCATGACAGATCGAAACACATTGAAATCAAGTATCACTATATCTGAGACATGGTACAGAGGAAGACAGTTCATCTGCAGTATCTTTCTACTCATGAACTGATTGTAGATATCTTCACCAAAACACTTTCCAATACCAAGTTCAAGTATTTCCTTGAGATACTTGGCTTGGTGGAAAATGCCTCCCTAGCTCAGAGGGAGTGTTGATGATTGAATCTATGTGAGACATTCTCCAACTTACAAACCTTTGAGATGTGGATCATTGTAGTTATGTGAGTCTTTCTCCATATTACAAACTTGAGAGAAATCCTCTAAGAAGGGTATGTGTTTCCTATATGCGACAGAGACAGAACGTAGAGATGAACTCTTCCATCTAGAGAGTTGAGAATAACTCCAGATGATTATCCTATCGGAAATGATATTTGTTGAGTACGACATGCATGTGGTTGAGCACAAGGTGAACCTATGAAACCCCAAAGTGTTGGGTGCATCATCATGAGAACATAAATGAAGATGATTAATTGGCATCCTTTGAGAAATAGAGTTGACGAGAAACTCCAGATGATTCTCATGTGTGATGCAGTGGAAAAGAATATATCTTGAGTGGACATGTCTGTGGATGAGCACAGGTGAACATGAAAATATTTGGTTCTTATGTGTAATCCAGTGAGCTAGAGATATGGACATCCCTATGGATGTTCCCCTAGTAGATGAGCACTAGTGGATGCATCAGATCCCTTGCTATATTGTTCAAGAGTCAGACTTGCCTGTAACCCTAATTGTAATGTAAAGAGTACAGTTCACCCCCACCATAATGTGATTAGTAATAAATGTAAAAGATAATTAATATGCTTACTATTAATTATAATGTGACTTAGAGAGGTCGGCCATGTTGTGTAAATAGACACTTCTTTTGATAGGACAAGTATAATATAAGTAAAGGAATATTCCCCATTGTGGAATCATATCCTTCACACAAGTTTTGAAATTTCAACAAGTAAATCTACTTGGGAAAAATGTGCACCTCTCTTGGGTGCTAGTATTCTAGGGTTTGAGAACCCTCTTTTGTGATAAGTCTTATTGGTGGTGAAGGTATTTCTCTTGAAGAATATAATAAAGGATTTGGATGGGTTTTCTTCCCTTGTTGAGAAGTGTTTCCCAAGATACTTCTTGTGTTCTTGTGCATGGTGTGTCTTCTTGTGTTCTTGGTTGTTGCAACATTCTTGTTTATGGTTAAAACAAATGAAAAATTGAAATGAACTATAATCTTAACCTAGATTATTAAAAAAAGAAAAAGAAAGAGTCATGGATGAGTCGGGTTTAGAAATTTCCAAGTTTCATCAGGATTTATTTTCATTTGACTCTAGGAAGGTGAAGTGCCTTGGCTTGATTAAAAATATAGAAATTTCCTCATCCCAGTTTCCCATGAGGAGCATGGTAATCGACATTGTGGTAGTTGATGTGCCACCCAATTTTGGTACACTTTTATATAGAGAATGGATAAAGAGGCTAGGAGGAACTTTGGAAAATTACCTTTCTTATGCAATTGTCCCAGTCTTTGGAGGGGAACAAAGGATATTGTATAGGGAATCACAATTAGCCTATATTATCAATGATGAGAAGGATCCTACTAATCATCTGATCTACTCAGTTGACACAGGTTTGAGATCTTTTATACTTCATATTGATGATTCTCAGTCATCATATTTGTAGCTCATAAAGCCCATTTTCCAATCTTTAGACGTGGAAAGCACTCTTATATGCAGTATGTTCTTTGATGGCACTTGTTCAAGAGAATCTGCAAGAGAACATGTTTTTTTTGTTTCACCTTCCAAAGACAAAATTCATTTTTCCTTCAAGTAGGATTTCAAGGTGACAAATAACATAGCAGAATACGAAGCCTTGGTCTTGGGCTTAAATGCTACTAAGGACATGAATATTTAGGGGATGAAAGTATATGGAGATTTTGATATGATAATTCAACAAATCAAGAACACTTTTCAAGCCAAACATGTCAGGCTTAAGGCATATAGAGATGAGGTATGGAATCTCATTGATTCTTTTCTAGTATTCAATATTTCATATATTCCTAGAGCCATGAATCAACTTGTTGATTTGTTAGTTGTTTAACCTGGTACCTTTAATCCACCATTTCCATTAAAGCTTAACTATGAAATTCAAGTGAAATATAGACCATCCTTGCGAGACAATGTAAATTTTTGGAAAGTGTTTGAAGATGATGAGGAATTGGTTAGATTTTTCGAAGTTATAGATGAATTTTCAGCCCTCCATATAGATAATGAAAATGAAAATGTTAAAAAGGAAAAAAATACTAAATTGAAAAACAAAATTGGACTCCATGATATTATTCAACTTCCTAATAATCAAATCCAAAGAGGATTAGTACCACTTGAGAATATTTTTGACCAGAATGATGTGCCTTTGAATCCTGATAAGAAATAGGAAGACCTTGTTGTCTTCAAGTACAACTTGGGAGATGAATAGTTCCCAAAAACCATAAATATGTCCTCACAATTGACTACAAAACAGAGAGTTGATTATGGTGTCCTGATGAAAGAATTTTTAGACAATTTTGCATGGGATTATAGTGACTTAAATACCTATGACACTCAAGTGATTGAGGATAAAATCCCTATGAATAAAGAAGCCACTCCATTCAAGAAATACCTAAGATGTATTATCCCTCTTCTTCTACCCATAATGGAAAAGGAAATTAAAAAGTTATTGAATGTTGAAGTTATCATTCCGCTAAGATATTCTGATTGGGTTGCTAATTTAGTTCCTGTTAGGAAGAAGAATGGGGAAATTAGGTTGTGTGTTGACTTCATGAACTTGAACAAGTGTTCTAAGAAATATAACTACCCTTTACCAAATATGGAGCATATCTTGCAAAGAGTGTCTGGAGGTAGTTCCATGTCTTTTATTGATGTTTTTTCATGCTATAACCAAATCTTAGTACACCCAGATGACGGAGAAAATAAATCCTTCACAACTCGTCGGGGTACTTTTATGTATTCTAAGATGCCCTTTGGGATTGTGAATGTTGGGACCACCTTTCAGAGGGCCATGGACATTGCCTCTGTAGGTGAGAAGTGTTGGCAAATGTTTAACAGGTAGCATATGCTTGTCATTGATGGCAAGAACAACAGTGAAGATGGCATCAGTATAGGAAGAATGTAACAGACGGGCATCAGAAGCAGTTTGGGAAGACACAACAGAGAATGGTTGGCAAGCTTTATAGGCAGTATGCGCTTGTCATTGACGGCAGGATCAGAGTGTGCATCGATGGAAAAATAGGAACAACATAAGCTCAAGAGGAATTAGCGCAGATTCGAATGCAATGCGTAGGCGTGCACCAGGGATGAGGTTAACTCATGGCTAAAGCTCAAGGGAGATAGTGTACTTAGGATCATAGGAAGATCAAAGGTCAAGGCCTTTGACAGTTAGAAATTCTTCCAAGTAAGAAGGATGTGTAAGCTTGGAGGAGAAGCGTCGATGATCGTTGGATCCCATCCTGAATTCCTGATGACCGTCAGATCTCAATGTAGACAGGAGGAGTGTGCAGATATGGAGGATAGATCTCAGGCATTAGATCCAAGTGCAGGGTCTGACCACCATTGGATCGAGGAGAAATTGCATGTTCTTTAAAGTGCAAGGAGTAGAGGGCTCACAAAATCCCGAAAGAAGGAGGATCATCCATCTTCAAGCAGGACACGTGGGGATAGATCATCAGTTCACTGACTGGAGAGTCAAAGGAACGATGTTCCCTAACCTCTCAAAATTGCGATTTAATCTCAGTCGTCAGATTAAGGTTAAATCTGGACTGTTGATTCCAGTCCATGTTGGAGTTTCGGGGATCGAGAGTTGGAGATGTCAAGTAATATCATCCACAAAAATCTCGATTTCACGATATGCAAAATCATGACTTAATCACAGCCGTTGAATCAAGATCAGAACTGGACCATTGATCCAACTCCATATTGGAGTTTCACGAATCACAACATGGAGAGGAAAAAGAAACAATGCAACAAGAATTGCGAAATTGCGATTTAATCGTAGCCATTGAATCAAGGTCTGATCTGGACCGTTGATCTCAGTCCATTTTGGAGTTTCATGGATCGAGAGTTGAAGATGTCAAATAATAATAACCATAGGAATCCCGAAATCACGATATGCGATATTGTGATTTAATCACAGCCATCAGATCAAGATGTGATCTGGACCATTGATCCGACTCACGTCAGCATACCACGTCATCTAGGAACACGTGGCACAACCAGGTAATGACAAGTGTCAGACTGATTCAACATTTCAGGCACATGTAATTCACGAATCAGAGTGACATGTGGCAGTATTCAACATGTGTCAATCCAAGTGTGACGTCATTAGATTTACACCACTTCGGAGTTTCAAAAATTGGGAGATGGACAGATGTTGGAGGATAAGGAGGGGATAAAGGGAACGAGCCTTGTCACATGATCAGGTGGAGAACAGACGATAGGTGGGGAGGAGAACGATACAAAAGGTGACACGACAAGAATGGGGCCCTTCTTCAATACCCCACCATTCTGGACCCCCCCCTCTTTCATTAAAGGAAGGATGGAAAAGGGGGTCCAGAATCGCTTGAGCGTCGTTGATCTGGGCACTCTAATCCTGGCCACTCGAGAGATGCACACCAATTCTGGACCTCCCCCCTCCGCTTAAAGGTAGAATGGCAGGGGGGCTCCAGAATCCAATTCCAACCGTAGATCTGGGAACACAGATTCTGGCCGTCAAGATTTTCTCGTTGCATATCCAAAAGGTGCATTTGCACCCCAAACTTAGGAAGATATAAGCTCGATTGTGCCAAAGAAGAGGAGGAGTCTCGACTGCCAGAGAGGTTGAGAAATCTTAGCAAAACACCCAGTGATGTTGGACGCATAGTGGAAAATGACCAGAGAAGCTAAAGAGTCACGATGATGATCAGACAGAGCACTCAAGTTGCAGAGGAATTTGGCGCGGAGTGTGCATGATGAGGCATTGCGAATATTACATGCACAAGGAGCACATGTACTATAGGAATGATGAAGAAAGAAGAGATCGTAGTAGTTGTCGAGGGGGAAGATTCAAGTGTGAGAAAGGAGGCAGAGTGTAGTAGTAGAGATGCATGGTAGAGGAAGGTTTCATCAAAGAGATATGGTGCAGAGAGTATAAAAGGCTGAAGAATAGAAAGTGGAAGGTGGCGTGCAGAAGACATTGATGCAGACAGGTCAGAGCAGCGTAACAGAACAACAATCGGGATGGTAAGCCATTGAATAATGTTATATCATTGTAATAAGTTTCAATAACAAAAGAATTATATATTAAGGGTATTTGGGAGGTGCTAGGGAGGACTGGTGTCCTCAAAGGTTCAAGTGGGTGCTTGAACACAGGGAGTTGGTGCTTCTTTCTAGTTGGTCCTAGAGAAACCAGGGAGTTGGTGCTTCCTTCTAGTTGGTGCTAGAGAAACCAAGGAGTTGGTGCTAGAAATACCAGGGAGTTGGTGCTTCCTTCTAGTGGGTGCTAGAGAAAATAGAGAGTCGGTGCTCTCAGCAAGTTGCATCTTGCAAAAATAGAGGTTGTAGCCTCACAATGAGTTGGTGCTCATATGTATGATAATGTAAAGAATGTACATAATACTTATCATATAAAGAAAAGGAGGTTTTTACCCTGTATGGGTTTCCTTAGGAATTATCTGTCTCTGTCTTTCTCATATATGTGACTGATGCTGAATGTGACTTTGTTTATTTCTCTGCAATATTGTGATCATCATTGAGTGCCTTGTAAAGATTTTCAAAGA
>ML790693.1:428328-454119 GCA_009831015.1 Picea engelmannii
AAATATCTAAGAGAAATGTTGAAAAGGTTTCAAATGGAAGATTCTAAACCTGTGGGTACACCTATGGTAACTGGATGTAAATTAAGTAAGGATGATGATTCACCTAATGTTGATCAAAGCTCATATCGATCAATGATAGGAAGTCTGTTGTACATCACAACATCTCACCCAGACATAATGCATGCTGTAGGAATGGTAGGAAGATATCAGGCTACACCTAAATAGAGTCATTTGCAAGCTATCAAAAGGATATTCAGATACTTAAAAGAAACAATGACTTATGGTCTGTGGTATCCTAGAAATCAAAGTCTTCATTTGACTGCTTATTTAGATGTAGATTAGGAAAACTATGTTGATGAGAGAAAAAGCACCAGTGGAGGAGAATTCTTCTTGGGTAACTCCTTAGTAGCTTGGCTTAGTAAAAAACAAGGTTCCATTTCTTTATCAACCACATAAGAATAGTACATTACTGCTTCGACCTGTTGCACACAGGTATTATGGATGATTCAGACACTTGCAAACTTAGAGGTAAAATACACTGCACCGATCCCAATTCATTGTGATAACACTAGTGCCATCAGTGTGTCTAAAAATCCTGTCTTCCACTCCAAGACAAAACATATTCCCATAAAATATCATTTTTTGAGAGAGCAGGTAACCAATCAGATTGTTTCGGTCCATTACATTCCCACTATAGAACAAATTGTAGACATCTTTACTAAGCCCTTAGCCAAGACACCGTTTGAATATTTCAGACAGAAGCTGGGTGTCATTTCATTTCACACCTAAAAAGAGTCCATCTTGTTAGGGGGAGTTTTGTATTGGTTGAATATCTAATTCCTCCTAAAATTACTGCAATAGCTCAGGGGGAGCATGTCTCTTCTTTGACATTGATGTCAAAGGGGGAGAACAAAATTCAGTTGCCTTAGTTGCCATCAATGCCAAAGGGGGAGATTGTTGGCAAATGTTTAACAGGTAGCATATGCTTGTCATTGATGGAAAGTACAACAGTGAAGATGGCATGAGTATAGGAAGAATGTAACAGACGGGCATCAGAAGTAGTTTGGGAAGACGCTGCAGAGGATGGTTGGCATGCTTTATAGGCAGTATGCGCTTGTCATTGATGGCAGGATCAGAGTGTGCATCGATGGAAAAACATGAACAATGTAAGCTCAGGAGGAATTAGCGCAGAGTCGAATGCAGTCCGTAGGTGTGCACCAGGGATGAGGTTAACTCATGGCTAAAGCTCAAGGGAGATAGCGTACTTAGGATCATAGGCGGATCAAAGGTCGAGGCCTTTGACACTTAGAAATTCTTCCAAGTAAGAAGGATGTGTAAGATTGGAGGAGAAGTGTCGGTGATCGTTGGATCCCATCCTAAATCCCTGATGACCGTTAGATCTCAATGTAGACAAGAGGAGCGCCCAGATACGGAGGATAGATCTCGGGCATTAGATCTGAGCGTAGGGTCCAACCACCGTTGGATCGAGGAGAACCGACATGTTCTTTAAAGTGCAAGGAGTAGAGGGCTCACAAAATCCTGAAAGAAGGAGGACCGTCCATCTTCAAGTAGGACACGTGGGGATAGATCGTCAGTTCATTGACTAGAGAGTCAAAGGAACAATGTTCCCTAGCCTCTCGAAATCGCGATATCTGAAATTGTGATTTAATCTCAGCCGTCAGATTAAGGTTGAATCTGGACTGTTGATTCTAGTCCATGTCGGAGTTTCGGGGATTGAGAGTTGGAGATGTCAAGTAATATCATCCACAGAAATCCTGATTTTGCGATATGAAAAATTGCGATTTAATCGCAGCCGTTGAATCAAGATCAGATTTGGACCGTTGATTCAACTCCATATCAGAGTTTCGTGAATCGTGACATGGAGAGGAAAAAGAAACAATGCAACAAGAATTGTGAAATCACGATTTAATCGTAGCCATTGAATCAAGGTCTGATCTGGACCGTTGATCTCATTCCATTTCAGAGTTTCGTGGATCAAGCGTTGAAGATGTCAAAGAATAATAACCAGAGGAATCCCAAAATTGCGATATGCGATATTGCGATTTAATCATAGTTGTCAGATCAATATGTGACATGGACCGTCGATCCGACTCACGTCAGCATACCACGTCAGCTAGGAACACGTGGCACAACTAGGTAATGAAAAGTGTTAGACTGATTCAACATTTCAGGCACATGTAAGTCACAAATCAGAGTGACACGTGGTAGTATTCAACATGTGTCAATCCACGTGTGACGTCAATAGATTTACACCACTTCGGAGTTTCGGAAATCGGGAGATGGACAGATGTCGGAGGACAAGGAGGGGCTAAAGGGAGCGAGCCTTGTCACACAGTTAGGTGGAGAACAGACGACAGGTGGGGAGGAGAACGATACAAAAGGTGAGACGATGGGAATGGGGCCCTTCGTCAATACCCCTCCATTTCGGACCCCCCCTGCTTTGATTAAAGGCAGGGTGGAAAAGGGGGTCCAAAATTGATTGAGTGCCATTGCTCTGGGCACTCTAATCCTGGCCGCTCGAGAGATGCATGCCCAATTCCGGACCCCCCCCCTCCGCTTAAAGGTAGAATAACAGGGGGGCTCCGGAATCCAATCCCGACTGTAGATCTGGGAACACAGATTCTGGCTGTCCAGATTTGCTCGTTGCATATCCAAAAGGTGCATTTGAGCCCCAAACTTAGGAAGGCATAAGCTCAACTGTGCCAAAGAAGACGAGGGGTCTCAACTGCCAGAGAGGTTGAGAAATCTCAGCAAAACACCCAGTGATGCTGGACGCATGGTGGAAAATGACCAGAGAAGCTGAAGAGTCATGATGATGATCAGATAGAGCACTCAAGTTGTGGAGGAATTTGGCACGAAGTGTGCATGCTGAGGCATTGTGAATATTGCATGCACAAGGAGCATAGGTACTATAATAATGATGAAGAAAGAAGAGATGGTAGTAATTGTCGAGGGGGAAGATTCAAGTGTGAGCAAGGAGGTAGAGCGCAATAGTAGAGATGCATGGTAGAGGAAGGTTGCATCAAAGAGATATGGTGCAGAGAGTATAAAAGGTTGAAGAACAGAAAGTGCAAGGTCGTGTGTAGAAGACACTGATGCAGACAGGGCAGAGCAGTGTAACAGATCAACAATCAGGCTGGTAAGCCATTGAATAATGTTATATCACTGTAATAAGTTTCAGTAACAAAATAATTTATTATTCAAGGTGGTTGGGAGGTGCTATGGAGGACTGGTGTCATCAAAGGTTCAAGTGGGTGCTTGAACACAGGGAGTTTGTGCTTCCTTCCAGTTGGTGCTAGAGAAACCAGGGAGTTGGCACTAGAGAAACCATGGAGTTGGTGCTTCCTTCTAGTTGGTGCTAGAAAAACCAGGGGTTTGGTGCTTCCTTCTAGTGGGTGCTAGAGAAAATAGAGAGTCAGTGCTCTCAGCAGGTTGCAGCTTGCAAAAACAAAGGTTGTAGCCTCACAATGAGTTGGTTCTCATATGTATGATAATGTAAAGAATGTAGATAATACTTATCATATAAAGAAAAGGAAGGTTTTACCTTGTATGGGTTTCCTTAGGAATTATCTGTCTCTGTCTTTCTCATATATGTGACTAATGCTGAATGTGCCTTTGTTTATTTCTCTGCAATATTGTGATCATCATTGAGTGCCTTGTAAATATTTTCAAAGAAGCATAATTTTTTAAGCACGGTAACAACTGATTCACCCCCCCCTCTCGGTTGTCCAATAAGAAGGATAAGTTTGTTTTGATATATTTGGATGATCTAACTTTGTTTTCTCATAGCGATAAAGAACATTGAAGAATTTGAGGAAGACATTCTTGAAGTGAAAAAGGTATGGGTTTTCACTCAATCCAAAGAAGTCTCAATTTTCATTGAAAGGAGGTAATATTCTGGGGAACATAGTGACTGTTGAAGGAGTGAAGATTGACCCTGCAAGAGTAGACACTATTCAAAAGATACCCATTCCTTGATCTAAGAAAGACATTCAATCGTTTCTTGGAAAGATTAACTTCATTAGGATATTTATTCCTAATTTTGCAGAATTTATTAAACACATCACTGGTATGCTAAGGAATGATTTAGAAGTTAAATGGAATGATGCAACAAGGGATTCTTTTGAAACTATGAAGAAATATCTTATGTCAGCTCCTACTCTGATCAACCCGGACTATTGTAAATATTTCTACATCTTTTAATTTGCATCTAATGGTAGAATTGTAGCATTGTTAATTCAGAGAAATGATCAAGGGCAGGAACAACTAGTAGCATTCTTTAGCAAGACATTAAGAGATATTGAGGTAAAGTATGATCCTATTGAAAAACAAGCTTATGTTTTGATCAAGTCACTTAAGGATTTTAGGATCTATATTTTGCATGACAAAGTTATAGCTTATGTACCATATAATTCAATCAGATATGTACTCATACAAGCATATATAGATGGAAAAATATCCAAGTGGATTGCCAAACTCATTGAGTTTGACATTGATATTAATACAACTAAATTGATAAAGGGTCAAGGTTTATGAAAGGTTCTTGCTGAAGAGAATTGTGAGGTGTTGGGTATAAATTTCATTAGGATAAACACAAAGGATGAACAATATGAAATCTCAGTTGAAAGGTACAGTCATGATCATCCAGTTTCATCACACTTGTCTTCTTGTGAATTGTACAACAATATAGTACATTTTTTGTATAACCTTCCAGCCCCTCCAGAGATGAATCAAACACAAGTGAGAGAACTAAAAGTCAAGGAAATAAAGGTCTGTATAAATGAAAATATTCTTTATTGGAAAGACCCCTCTGGGATGTTGTTGAGGTGCCTTGATAAAGATGAATCAGTTCAGGTTATGCATTAGTTTCATAGAAACAATTGTGGTGGCCATCACTACTAGAAAACTACATCCCACAAGATTTTGAGGGCTAGTTACTATTGGCCATGTTTATTTTATGATGCTTTCTCATATGTAAAAACATGTGACAAGTGCCAAAGGTTCACTGGAAAACAACAACTGAAATATCTCCTATTGAAACCCATTGTAGTCACTGGACCCTTCCAACAATGGGGGTTGGACTTCATTGGAGATATACATCCATATTAAAGTGGCCATCATAGGTGGATCCTGGTAGAAACTAGTTACTTTTCAAAATGAATTGAGGCTATTACTACCGAGAATGCCACTAATTCTATAATCATAATTTTTTTGAATGATCACATTTTTGCTAGATTTGGCTGCCCCAAAAGACTTGTTACTGATAATGAATTTTATTTTAAAGATGATGTTTTGGTGAATTTATGTGAAGACATGGGTATTCATATTTTTCACTCAACTTCCTACTATCCTCAAGGAAATGGCCTTGCTAAATCATCAAACAAAATCCTAGTGAGGATTATTAGAAAGTTGCTTGAAGAAAATCAAAGGAGTTGGGATTCTAAGTTAAAATTTTCACTCTGGGTTCATAGAGTGACAAATAATAAGTCCATTGGCACTTCTCCATTCAATTTAGTTTATGGCACTGAAGCCATTTTTCCTATCCAAATTGCACTACCCATTCCTGACAAATTTCAAGAAGAAGGGGAACCAAATGATTTGGTTAGAAGGATTCTTCATCTTGTTGAGATTCACTAGGTAAGGGAGCAATTACTTGAGAAGACATAGTTACAATAGAAGAATATGAAAGAGAGATTTGAAAAGAATATATCTTCCAAACAAGGAATCTTTTTTTGAAGTGGGATGCTTACATATAGGATAAGGGAAAGAAAGGGAAATTTGACACTTTGTGGATTGGTCCTTTCATTATCTCTCAAGTGCTGTAGAAAAATACTTTCCTCTTATAGAATATAGAAGGTAATGAAGTATTCGGTGGCCCAATCAATCAGTGTTTTCTCAAAACCTATTTCTATTAAGGATTTTCAATCGTTGTCCATTGTAAATATCATTTTTGTTTTCAGTTTAGTTTCATAATAACTCCATGCCCAATGGAACAACCATTTCACTTATTTTTATAATTTTTGTAGGTGATAGGAAATGAAGCTAATCTTATGAGTTCTTGGAACCTCACATGGAGGCTTCCATCCCCAATTAGAGCTAGATGTTATCTCCCAATAAAAATTCATTTTTATTTAAGCCTTAGGTATTTTTTGAGTCTTTTTTCTCATTATTCATTCAACATGATGTGTCCTTCATTGAGTCCAGTCATCAAGTCTTGTTCATGTCAAATGAGGTTGATAGGTGACTAAGTGGTCATCAAGGTCATTGTCCTATGTTTTTACGGCCAAAAGTCAAGTCATTTATTTTCTAAAAGTGAGTTAGGGATCATAAGAGTCGGTTTTGGTCCTTAATAAGTCATCATTTTCTTTCAAGCCTTGATTTGACCTTTATTCTATCATTTTCCTACATGATGACGATTTCGTAGTTCATATGGTTACTTTTGTATGTAAGGAACTACCAATGCAAATACTTTTGTCAATGCACTCATCATTTTTTATACATGGCGCACTACCAACTTGGGGGAAAAACCATGTTTTTAAATTTGAAAACTTCCAAGGTGAAAACGTATTTCAAGAAGGTTTTTCAAAGTTATGAGATCATCATCACAGTATTGAGGCCCTCTTATACATTTGTAGCTCACTATCAAAGGGAAAGTTACTAACATTTGCAATAAACAAGAAAATTTGTTTGTCCTCGGAGTTTTCTTCTAATTGTTTATCTTCACAAGTGTTTACAACAAGTACTCACAGATACAATGGCTCCAAGGAAATACCCCATCCCTAGGAAGAGGTCATGATTTGTGGTCATATTCAATCCCACTGATACCAATATGATAAAAAAAAAACCTAACCATGTGGACTCTTAGATAAGCTCGAAGGATACCATATGGAGGTTTCAAAAGACTTTGTGCAGAATTACAGGAATGGTAAGACACAGGTTGGAGCATTGGAAATCCATTTGATAATGGATTTGATTTCAGAAGTGACTGAGATCCCTAGGATAGGGGAACTATGGTTCAAGGAAAAGAAACTAGAAAAGGAAGACTGGTGTCAAGACATGCTCAATCCTGAGCATAGGGGAGCTGATTTGGTGAAAGGTGTGCTAAGAAAGTGGCTGATAGAGGAGTATGATAAGATGTTGTTCATAATTCAAAGATTTTTTACTTGTGAAGGGAGATACAGCCGAATTTTACAATACCATTTCAAACTACTTCTCCATTTCACTGGTAAGAAGGAAATAGACTTACCTTATTTCCTTTTCATGAGTTTGCAAAGAATGATTTCATTTTCACAAAGAAAACTTCATAAGATTCAAAAATATATTTTTCACCATGCCTTAATCAAGATCATATTCATTGAATAGTTGAAGAAGGAAGGGAAATATTTTCCCACTTTCCCATTTGTATCTAACTACCAAATTGACTTTCATCTTTCTCCTTCAAAAATCAAAACTCCAAAGAAGAACACTACAACACCTCCCAGTGCTCTCTTTGCCCCATCATCTGAAATACCACAGTCTTTTGGTCCTTCTGCCCCCTCTGATCCCTCACTTCAAGTAGCACAACCTTCTTTTCACACTATTCCCTCTACATTTGAAACACCATAGTCCCCTCAAGACCACATTCCTCAGGAATCCTTACCTGTCCAAGTATATAAAAGAAATAAGAGAAAAGGAAAGGATAAAGAGGTGGTTATTGAAGATAAATTAGAACCTCCTTTGGCGTTTCCTCTAATGGAGATTGAATATAATCCTCAGACTATCCAGACTAAAGTTAGTACATCAGCCCTTTGAAATTCATCCAGGAGAAATCTTGTTTTAGCAGAGGAATCTCATCAAATCATTGAGATTATAAAGCCTAGAACTAGGCTATCTAGATTGAAATTTTCTCCTCTTGAAAAGGAAGCACTTGAGGACATAGTCCAATTGAGTGAATATCCACCAGAGTCATCTTCAGAGATAGATCAAGGACCTAAAACTAACTGGGTTCAATTATTAAAGGATGCAGAGAGACAAATCAAATAATTTCAGTAGAAGAATCTAAAGCTACATCAAGAGAATGTCAAACTCAATAGACAACTTTCAATTCAGATAGATGAACGGGCATGGGAGTGTAACCAGCTAAAGAGGAACATAAAAAAAAGGATGATTCAGAGGAAACAATTGGTTAATGTGTACAAAAATAACCTCATCTTGAGAGAAGACAACAGAAAGATAACTAAAGACTTATATTTGGCCAAGAATATTCTTAGCAAGAAGAATTTGGCAAATTTCTGAAAAGAAACTACTTATCCTAGTTCTTTCAAGCAAGGTGATTGATTTAGAGGTTGTTTCAAGGTTTTGATTAATGACTACTGACCTATGATGAACTAAGATGTTATGAAGTCTTATGAAGGTATGGAAAATTACTTTGAAGAAGAATGTATGGATATATGATTATTGAGATGAAGTCTAAGTAATCTCAATAAAGATTGAAAATTACAGAAATATGTGTTCTGATGACACAGGTTTTCAGCCTTCAAATATATTTTCTCAAAGCAATTTTGAATTTGTTTTTGAAAGACATGAACCTACAGGAGTTTGTAGCGCATACAACGTTTTTTTTATGCAATGCGCTACCAACTTGTCAACCTTCTGTGTGGAGACGTTTTGGTCAACTTTGACCTGATTTTTAGCAATCAACGGGTGATTCATCGTTCCACGTGTTAGATAAAAGTGATGAAGGAATTCTACATCCACGATGAAGCTTAGGTGGAGCTAAATAGAATTCAGATGGGATACCTATCCCTTAGAAATAGGATCACATCCTATCTTTTTGTATTAATTTAGATTTGATATGGTAGGTGGCATTCAGATCCATATTTTGAGGATCCTAGATGAATTTGTAAAAAAATATTTAAGCCCATTGAGGAATCATTGTAAGAGGTTCGATTTTGGATAGCTTTAAAAAATATTTTCTTGGAAATACTTTTATATTATATATGATGGAATCATAAGTTTCTCTCATTCTTAATATTCAGACTTCTGTCCATTCTTCTTTTCTTGTACTTATGTTGAATGTCATATTCATTTGTTTTGTTTACATAGTGACTGATTAATGTCTTTTAATTATTGCATTGGTAGGCAAAAATATAAGTATTCTTCTTTATTATAGTCAACCTTTTATCTATATATTCAATATACATGATCTTTATGGTATAGTGAATGTTGTCCACCCATATGAGTTTAAAAACCATCTAATCATACATTTTGAGAGCCTTATTTTGTTTGGATATATTCAATGTATCTTGAGTGAGTGAGTGAGTTATCCATTTATGATCCAATTTTATATATTTTATTAAACATTTGATTAAGTTACCAAGATTACTCAACCTACAACCTTGAGTGACTCTTGGAGTGATAACACCAGGTATGCAAATTTCTTTTATGGTCATTTTTTTATTATACTAATTTTTTGACATAAGGTTGCAGATTGTAGGGATTATAAAAGAAATGTTCAAGCAATAAATTCCTATGTGGCCCCACGGAACATTGAGTGTTACAAATTTCATAACTATGGACACATAGACAGTGATTGTAGAAGCATGATCGATACTTCCATGAAAGAGAACACTTATATCAGGTATAAGAAAGTATGGATAAGAAAACACAAAGAACAAGTGAACAAAGACAACGTCCTAGAGATTGCAATATTGGAAATAAAATGAGATGAAGAAAAATCTACAAAGAAAAAGAAAGATTTCATATACAAAAAGGTTTGGAAAATAATTGAAAGAAAATAGGAAATGTAAATAAGGAACAAGTTCAAGAAATTGTACTTTCAGACATTGTAGTTAAATATGAATCCAAAGATAGAAATAAATATGCCAGAGCTCAGAGACATGATGAATCTACCAATGAAAATGATGATGAAGACACATCAGAGCATGAATTGTTTTGATCCATCTGGCTTAGACACTTCCATGTAATATGAATATTAGATATGGGGAGTCTTTACGATAGTTGTGACATACCAAAGAACCATCCTTCGAGAAGCTTGCATAGTTTGAGTAGACATATCCATAGTAGTCAGTTAGAAAAAGTACAGTTTGATATATTAATCAGTTGTTGTAGTGAAGACTTCATGATAGTATAGTGATAAATGGGTCAACATTATGGAGAATTGTACAGTAGAGTCTTGGACAGTATGGACAAATATGGATTCATAAGAACACTTATCAGGTTTGAATAGATATATGACAGTGAACGAGAGCATGGATTCGTAGATTGGTTCAGAGAGTGATTTAGAGACAAAAGAACATTATCATAATGGATGATAATTACATAGGAAATGGCTTGAACAATATTAATGGATTCAAAATTGATAGATATTTTTTGGACACATGTAGTGCATACAAAAAATCACATTTAAAAAAGAGTAATTCTCAGAAAAAAAAATGACAAAAATCCCTACGAGATATGGAAAGGAAGACCAAAAAATTTGAAGCACTTCAAAGTACTTCCAAGAAAATGATACATCAAAAGAGAAGATGGAAGAATGGGAAAGTTTGACTCCCGTTTGGAAAAAGGAGTACTTATTGGTTACTCAAGTAAAAGGAAAGCATACAAGTGTTACAATCTGAGGTTGAACAATGTTGTGGAAATCATCAATGTAACAATTGATGAAATAGGTGGACAAGAATTAAAGGAGGAAGAAAATGAATCAATTGAACAACTTTACGAAGAAGAAGAAGAAGATGAAGTAGAAGTAGAAGGGGAAGATGAAGAAGATAAGACAAAGGTAGAAGAGAAAGTTCAACAAGTGCCTCCAAAGACACCTAGAAAATGAGTACAGAAGAATCATCCTTCAAATTAGATTATCAGAAACAAAGATGTAGGAGTTGAGACTAGAAGAAGAATTCATTCACTAGAACAAATAAAACTAGCACTCTTATCTAAATCTAAACCAAACAACATTGAAGAAGCCATCAAGGATGAATTATGGAATAAGGCCATGGATGAATAATTGGATAAAATAGAGAGGAATGACACTTGGGAATTGGTTCCAAGACAAAAGAATAAGAATGTGATTGGAACAAAGTGGGTTTTTAGAAATAAATTGAATGAAGATGGACAAGGAACAAGGAACAAATTTATATTGGTATGTAAAGGATACATAAAGGTTGAAGTAATCGACTTTGAAGAGACATTTTCTCGAGTTGCTAGAATGGAAGAAATATGATTTCTCTTAGCTTATGCATGCTCCAAGAATATTAAAGTGTATAAGATGGATGTGAAATCAGCCTTTCTGAATAGGGAACTTGAAGAATAAGTCTACATTGAACAACTAGAAGTATTTTAGTTGTCAGAGAATGCATATTATGTGTGCAAATTGAAGAAGGCCTTATATGGTATAAAATAGACTCTTGGAGCGTGGTAATCTAAAATGGATAAATATCTATGGAAGGAAGAGTTCATAAAAGGAAGTGCAGACAACAACCTCTACATCAAGGTAACTCAAGATAGTATTTTATTATTTGAAGTTTATGTTGATGATATTATTTTTGGAAGTAATGATGACAGGTTAAGCCAAAAATTCACAAAGGATAGGCATAATGATTTTGAAATGTCATTACTCAAAGAAATATCCTTCTTTATGGGTCTTGATATACATTAAATAAACAAATGAATTTTTATTTCTCAAACTAAGTATATCAAATAAATGCTAAAGAGGTTCAGAATGGAAGATTTCAAACTAGTTACCACTCCTATGCAAACCAGTTGCAAGTTGAGAAAAGATGATGATTCAAAGTCTATATACCAAAGGAAATACAGGTCAATGATTGGTAGCTTACTATATGTGACATCATCCATACCAGATGTAACGCAGGCAATTGGACAAGTGGAACGATTTCAAGCAACACCAAAGGAATCACATGTCTTAGCAGTGAAGAGGATTTTCAGATATCTCAAAGGAACAAAAAAGTTTGGATTATTGTATCCAAAAGGAAAAGATCTATCACTTATTGCCTACACAGATGCATACTTGGAAGGTTGCATTGATGACCGATGAAGCATCAGTGGAGAAACATTCTACTTGTGTGAGTGTTTAGTATCATGGCTAAGAAAGAAACAATCATCACTATCCTTATCTACAGTCGAAGTAGAGTATATTAAAGTAGCAATATGTTGTACATAGATTATATTGATGAAATAAACTTTGACATATATACATGCTGAGTATGATGATACCACTCCAATATATTGTGATAATAAAAGTGCCATCAGTATCTCAAAGAACTCGATGATTCACTCCAAGAAGAGGCACATTCCAATCAAGTATCACTTTCTACGGGAATAGGTTGCAGAGAATAAAATAAAAAATGAATATGTGGGAACAAAATAACAAGTGGTATACATATTTACAAAATCACTTCCACGGGAAGCCTTTCAGTATCTTCTCCAAATACTCAGAGTAATTTCTACTCCAAAATGATTTTTTTTGAATGATTATCTTATATATCTTAGATATACATGAGGAAGCACCATAAAGAGGACAATTTAGGTTGGGAGATCAGTTTCATGAAGATTTTAGTCAGGGGGAGTAGCCTCAGATGTAAATATATCTTTTCATTCATTACAAAGGGAGAGATATTTATCATATGCAAAGATAAATGCTTGAAGAAAGAGCACAGAGGCATGGTTCTAGGGGTAGAGATGGTCACAAGGGGAGCATGAGTAATATGACTTCAATATTGAATGAGAGTGTTTCCATCAATGCCAAAGGGGGAGATTGTTGATGATTTTGTTGATTAATTGAGTTGGTTATCACTGATGTCAATCCTTGAAGAAAGTCTGGTAGAAAATTCCAGTAGCACAAAGGTTTGGGTAATGTACCCAAGTTTGTTTGATGTAAAATGGTATGTTTTTTAATATATTTGAAGATAATACTATTCTATATGGATAGTACATGTAATGCCATTTCTGGTGGTATGTGGAACATCACATAACTCCTCACAGTTAGAGATTTATGGCCATGTGAAGATGGAGAAGCCTCATGAGTCATCTAGAAACCCCAAAAGGTCAAAGTAGTCAAAGTGGTTGCAAAGAAGAAATTATTTAAATAATAACGTGAAGTGATGAGTGTACTATTAGTGAAAGTGGATACACAATAAATTATTTAAATAATAAATTTAATGGAGAAATTACTAAGTGGAAAAGTGGTTAGAAGTGGGTTAGCCCTAAAATAAGGAAAGTGGTTTAAGAAGGTTAGAAGGTAAGCCCTTGAGGAAGCTACATAAAAGTATAAGAAATTATTTAAATAATAAAGTGAAGTGATGAGTATATTGTAAGTCAAAGTGGATAGAAAATAAATTATTTAAATAATAAAGTTAATGGAGAAATTACTAAGTGAACAAGTGGTTAGAAGTGGGTTCTAGCCCTAAAATAACGAAAGTGGTTAGAAGGTAACCCCTTGAGGAAGCTACATAAAAGTATAAATAAGAGGAAAGGGTCTCTCATTTTAATGGCACTTGAGCATATTGAATATCTATAAGTGACTGAGGTAACGGAAATATATCTAAGGTGAATTTCATAGGGAAGGTGAAGTAAATAAGGCCAAAATTCAAGGGAGGATAAATTCTTTTGATGATTCTTTCTAAGGTATGTTATTTATAGGTCATCTCACCATTTTCGCAATAGATTGTTTTCTAGAATGATTAATACCGCAAAATATGGAGGCCTTTGAGGAAACATATCCAAGTAGCTTTGATAAAAATTTCAGCTTGTTCTTTGTTGCATTTTTGGACTTACACTCCGTGGAAAATAAGGTTTATGTCTAGTCGTGAAACTAGTCTAAAAGAGGTGTTTCGGGTAAAAGCACCATAACTTCATCATAACAGATCCAAATTTAGTAATATCAAATGTATTGGTTATAGTATTGTATTTATTATTTTGTGTATCATTTTTAGATCCATACAACAAATATTACATGTGAGCCACACTCTACAAGTTCTCTCTCTAGAATAAGCTGAAATTTAACAAGGTATACCATTTTTTCTACAACTCCTTTTCTAAGAGGTTCCAAGTAGTGAAACCTAAAGGGATTTCATAGAAGAAATTGAAGAACATTGTGTACTATTTTTATATATTTATTCATTACGGGTACACAGTTATGATTATTTCAAGTTAGGGTTGTTGACTAATCCAAAATTAGTGATGTGAGACTAAAGTAAAGTTTGATGAAAATGATAGTCTCTTGTTGATAAAGTTAAGGAAGGTTTGTAGGTATGTGATCATATAGACCAGGTCTATTACAGAGTTACAAATCAGATTTGGATGATGAAATTGATGAGGGATTTTGGTTGAGGTACATGTTGGGTACATGGTTGAGACAAGTAATTGATGAGTTGGCACATACATGAGGTGTATAGTTGATGATGTTGGTACATCTTGATGAGTCATAGTTTATGTGTATTTTATGCATGGTTTATGCACTTGTTTATGGTACAGGTAGAGGTACAGGTGGGTGCATGGTTGATACACCTTTTTATGGTACAGGTTGATTGTAGGGCAATAGTACATATTGGATGCAGGTCAGTGGTATAGGTTGGTACAGTTGTACAATGGTATATCTCACACTGATATTGTGACCATGGTTCCATCATTCTACTTCTACGTTAGGGAGGTTGGATAGGGCAAGGATATGTGGTTGTAGCCACCTTTTGATTGTAGTGGGATAACACAGGGGGTTGTATCCTCCTTATGGTTGTATCCAGAGAATTGGGGAGTTGGAGCTTCCCTTAGGTTTTATCCTGAGAAGCTACAGGGTTGGAGCCTCCTTCTAGTTGCATCTAGAAAACAAAGGAAGTTGGTGCTTCTAGTGAATGTAATTCTTAAAGAGATATAAGAAAAAAAATTATGTGGTTTTCTCTCACTTTGGGTTTCCATATCAAAGAACTGGTGTACTATGTATGTGTATGATTTCTCATGTGTTCATTTTTTATTTAGTATACAACTATTGGATGATAATGCTACATTGATATAACACTTGCATTTTATGGTTAAAAAGGATTCAATTTCTCTATTACTGATTCATTGCCCCTCTCAATAATCCAACATGTCCATCATTTATTTTCCATTTATTCCACGTGTTGGAGATGCCCTTTCCCTGCTGCTGTTGTGAGGGGTTCCAAGACCCAAAATGTCACATCTTTTGTTTAAGCTTCTACTCGATTTTGATAGTATATCGATAGTTCACACACAAGAAATAGATGTACATAAACTCAATTTCTATATGAATGTATCTATGCAGACCTATGTGGTACTTGATCACCATATCTCACTGGAAATATTTGATACCCAACTTGGTGCGCAAGGTATGGAAGACATTGGTGAACTGTGGTATTATTTGGTCTCTTTCCTCCCGCAATGTGATCCATCTTGTATACAAGTCGTCATAAATTCCAACAGGGTACTAGTTTTACTTAATAACATCCCTAAAGGAACCCCAAGTGGGTGAAACTGCAAATAATGAGGATCCCTCTACATTGTTTTTCTCACAGAAAGGCTACCACTAATATTTGACATGGGGGACGACCTTGAGGAGCACAAATGTAATATTTTCTTTATCAAAAAAGTTATGGACAAAAAAATACCCTTCTAGAAGGCTTAAACATTTATCTATGGAATCCACATCTAATTAACCTTCAAATATAGGAATATCAAAATTGATTTGTACCTTGAAGGGGGAGGTTCCTCCACTTGAGGTAAATGCATCGGTTGTCAGCAGTCATCAAAGGATTTTTGCAAAGTTGTCCATCATCTCGTTCCTTTGTAGCTTGAGAGATTCCATGAGTAACATTTTGAAAGGATTTTTTGTCTCATCGTCTTTCTTTTCACTAGCCATGGAAGGTTTCCTAGGGGTGTGAGAGTAGTTGTCCTCAAGAGAAACATGATCGAGACCCAACTCTATATACCCTGACCTGATGCAGACCTATCGGCCCTCAAGCCGAGATCCACTCACAAGATCGTTCTTTAAACCCTTTGAGTTGGATCGACTCTTTTGGATTCCCTGCTGGAATTTCTTTTCAAATCGATCCACGGGTCCTTCAAGAAGCTCCCCTATGTGAAAACAACTAGGCACGAGCTCCTTTCTCACCAAGCAACCACAACGCTATGACCAAGGCCTAATTCCAAAGGCACTTGTCACAACTCACAACTCGCAAGTTCGTGAGTCGTGACTCCCGACTCTTCCCTTCTAATCTCGCGATACCCGAAATGTCGATACGGGTATGGCTCTTCTTCTGTCAACGCCTTCCTTACATGACCACCAGCTAGGCTTAATGCTATCTCCTCTCGTTACTTTCCACTTTGCAATTTGTGGCGTCCAATCTTGGCACCTTCCTTCCATGAAACCCCAAGAAGTGATGTTGACTTTTCTCGTCGCATTCTCGCTACTTGCGACTTTACGAGTCGAAGGGTTGAACTCTTGTTCCCTTATCTCACGAATCCCTGAGACGTGAGAGGTCAATGGGTGTTGACTCCTTTCACTAGGTAACACATGTCCGCCTATCTGACGCACGGGCCCACCTTGCGGTTCTACCACATGTCCCTCGTGCCCAGCTTCGAAACTTTGCGACTTCTCTTTTCGAAGTGCTACCTCCTTTGTATCCTGACACCTGAAGTGTTGGGATCCCGAACTCCTTGCTACTCCTTATCACAACTTGCGACTTCGGGACTTTCAATACAAAAGCCTCAAATTCCTATCCGTCGATATGCCGAAATGCTGAAATTTCGACACGTCGTCAACACGGGTCCCACAATGAATCTTCCTGCCTTTTTGGATTTTCGGACTTCACGACTTCACGAATATTGATGCTAAGATTTTGAATCTTCAACCCACGAAACCCCAAAATGAGATTACGTGAGTGATCTGATGGCCCCTGTTGGCTCAGATCTTACAGCTGTTCTAGCTCCTCACGATTTTTTCACTCGTGACTTGGAGCACCCAATCTTTGGGCTCTCACCTTGCGAACCTCCGAGTTAACAAGATCCCTTGATCTCTACCACCTGTCCTCCTCCAATGGACAGCTACGATTCTCTCATGACTTCGCCACTCGTGAATTTAAAGGAATTCTCTTTCTGACCTCCGATATTCAAATCCCTGATATGGGTGATCTCATGACACGTGTCCTCTTTCTAATGGACTTCTTAAATTCTTTCACGATTTCACGACTTTGCCTTTCGCAACCTCACGAATCCTGATGAAAAGGTTTTAAACTATAACTCCCCTACTCCTCTACATGATCCGAAGGCTCTCGGAGCTTCACGAATTCTCCATGGAGAATTTCGACCGTCAAATTCCTCCTTGACGATTCCTGCAAAATGAACAAAGTGTTCCTTCATGAAACTTATCCACCTGCAAAACAACATCACTGCACCTTCTTACAACTCTTCAAGGCACTAGTCCTCTTGAGATTCTCTTCGACAACTTCGAAGACTCTATCCCTTCTAAGATTTCTACACAACTCAAGTCTTCGATAAGACTCCTGCACACACTCCCTATAGAAATTCTTCAAATACTTCCAAGTATTTGAACCTCTTCGACTCTACTCACTCCCTGCGACATCAGTCTTTCAACAGTTTCCTTAGGTTGCAACCTTTGAGACTCCACTCAGCTTGTTCACACCTTGCACGACTCATGTGCTTAACTTGCACTTCTGCGAGAATGAGAAAAATGTTATCCCTCCTAAGCTTGCAGAGATGAACTCTGAATTCTATCAATGCACACCTTGCGGACAATTTCACTGTACTCCTTGCAGGAAGACTCTTGCTCTGGCAGAGAAACAATTGAAACTCATTCTTTACTCTCCCTCTCTTCAGATTTCAGACATTTAATATGAAATCATACATTCACACATCAAAACAAATGCATAACATAGAGTAACAAGCGTGAGCATAACATTGAATCATGCATACACATAAATTATTGGAACACCATGAATCTAAATCAAGCTTCATATATTAATCTCAGAACTTCTGTACATGGTTTCTTCTACACAGCTTTCTGCTTCTTCTTTCTCTTGTCTATGCTCTATTGATCATGCTAATATTACAATGATACAAGTGAGGGTGTCTATATCCATTTTCCCTCCGACTCCTAAGACTATCTAATCTAAGAATTTAAAGATACCTACTTACATTTACTAGCATAAATGCCTCTTAGTCCTTCAGACGAGAGCAGGATGCTCAAGGTCTGATTACAATCTATAAGTACACCCTTTCTTAATTGTTTCATTTATGTTTAGCATATCAAACTTCAAAACATTTCAAACAATTCATCATGTGCCAAAATGCGTTGGTGCTTGCCCCATGCTCACTTGTTGTTGGCGATGCTCCTGCATCATACTCCCTCGCTTGAAAATTTTCATGGGCTCCTGTCCATGAGCTCTCGCATGGTCTGTCCATGCTTCTGGATCTCTGCTTCATTCTCCTAGCTGGCATCTTCGACTGGATGTCCCTTCCACCTGACCAAGTATTCAAAATATTCCCTTCTTTTGGTCATTTTGCTAACTCTTTTGTCTAGTATGCTTTTCATTTGTGGCTTCTCTGCAACTGGCATATGCTTTGTCCACTAAACCTCTGGTTGTTCACTACCTGCTTTTTCTTCCTCATATTTGTAAGGGTACAAATCTGAGATGTTGAATATCAGAGAAATTTCGTTCCCATCAGGTAATTCAATCTCATAAGCACTTGCCCCAAATTTATTCAAGACCTTACATGGTCCAATCTTCTTCATATTCAGTTTGTTATATGTCCCTTTCGGGAATGTTTCCTTTCTCAGATGTGCCAGAATCAAATCACCAACCTCAAATTGAAGTTGTCTTATGTGTTGATCTACTTTGCACTTATACTCTTCGCTCGAGTTTTGTAATCACTCCTTCACCTGGTTGTGAAGTTCCTTCATCGCTTCTGCAAAATCCTCTACATTAGCACTCCTAGTTGCATTATGTTCTGAATCTCTCAATTCTGAAACTCCTCTTGGATGCATCCCATAAACAATATGGAATGGAATTTTCCATGTGCTTCTATTGATTGAATCATTATAATCAAATTCTGCCTGTGGTAGAATATTATCCCACTAACTATGATGTTTTGTCACCAAGCTCCTCAACAAGTCTCCCAAACTTCTGTTCACAAATTTTGTCTGTCCATCCATCTGAGGATGATAAGCTGAACTGAACGACAAGTTCATTCCTAGATTTTTCCATAAGGTTCTCCAGAAGTGTCCCACAAACTTGGTGTCTTCATCCGAAACTATGCTCCTTGGCAAGCCGTGAAGTCGAATGACTTCTTTGAAAAATAGATTCGCAATGTGAGTTGCGTCACTGGTTTTCTGACATGGTATGAAGTGTGCCATATTAAAAACTCTATCCACTACCACAAAGATTGAATCAAACTCTCTTTGTGTTCTTAGCAACCCCAATATGAATTCCATGCTTACCACATCCCACGACCTCTCAGGTATGGGTAACGGTTGATATAATCCTGCATTCTACCTCTTTCCTTTTGAATGCTAACAAATTCTACATCTGTCCATGAATCTTTTGACGTCTGATCTCATTCTTGGCCAATAATATAACTCATTTAGCTTTGAGAATGTCTTGTCATGACCGAAATTCCTGGCCAATCATCCACTATGTTTTATATGGATACTTTTAATGAATATGAATATATATATGTTAAGAATTATTTCTTTCAAATGATAAATTCTTACGACTAACTTTGTTCGCTTCTGGAAGAATCTTTCCAACATATATGAAGATTTGTATGTATAGATTTTGCAAGAACAATAAAGAGGATATGTATTTCAACTATGTTATGACTAAGGAGGAGATCAATTATAAAAATGAATCCATCGCCCAATGAATAAGGCACAGTTTTGTGGTTCTTGGTGCCTTGCTAGGAGACACCATCCACAGTTGGATCCAGAATGTAGTAACTTGAAATTACCCTATTAAAATTTCTCAAAACCTTATCATTAGGATTATATCCTACTCACAAAAAAAATCCTTATTCCAAAATGATATTTACCATTACTTCCAACCTCATTCATTCATTGATCATCTACCCTTGTTTGATAATCATGTTGCCAACGCATGATTATGTCCCATGCATATTACTCATATCAAGTTATCATATTCATGGATATCATAAACCCTACATTATAATGTGTATAGCTATTTGGTAGTATATCTAAATCATATATTTAACACCTATCAAACCATACCTAACTACGCCTAACCTCCTATTAAGTCAAATTAAAATGAAACTTATGACTTATGCCCCTCAAAGACTATAATAAAATTTTATACTATTGTTTTTGTTATTGAACATTGAGAATATATATATATATATAATACTAGTAACATGGTGAGTATAGATTGAGATTATCCTTTTAATATTTTAAATATATCTCATTAATTACACAAACCATATATGATCTAGATTTAGGAGTGGAACGAATTGATTAACAGACTGAATACAATAAACATAGAGATAGGAAGAATAACACAAATATCCAGTGAACAATATCTTCTATTAAATAATGAAATAGGATGAAACTGTAAAACTGAAGAACTAAAACTTGCTCGAATGGTGTTATCTATATCTAAGAAAAGATGTGGCTTATACATGCATCTGTCTTAGCAGAATCGATTACAATGAGGCTCCAAAGGCCCTTTTCATATTACTCATGAATGCTAAAACCCTAGACATCCAAAAACGTAACCCTGGAAGGTGAAACGCCAAAATCCATGTGGTCCCTATGGGTAAGTTGGTGTAATTGGGTACCTCAACTTCCTAGGGTCATAAATGATTCATATGACCTCCATTTTAGGCATGTGATAGCCCATTGGAAAGGTATTTTAGAGAACTACACATTTCACCAGCATACTCTAACTACATCTATAGTCTAACTATGGCAAGCCAAAAAAACAACATTTAGGGCCCCAAAATAGCCCTGAAAGTACATCAAGATGTGCTGACGTGAAAATATACAAAATAGTGAAGTTGAATTAGGTCATAGGCCACCCATATCCACCTGGAGAATGCATGGGGCTTCAGACAACCCCAAAATTGTAGAAATCACAATTATAAAGTAGTACAGAAGGACATGTTGTAAAAAAATAGACACAAGGAGCCAATTGGAATAGGTGGGAATACACAAATATCCACCTACATCAATATTCCCCCATTAGGAAGAAATGGTGTCCATTGCATTGATTTCACCAATCAGGTGGAAACTTCTGCTGGATTTGGCCCTAGGTGAGACACTTCCCTTGGTGTAGGAGTTTCCCTGCTTTGACAACCTGATAAAGCTAAATCTGTTGTTGACAAGTGCCATCGACCTGTCTGTCCACAATTTGATTAGTGGATGCTTGTTCCATGTAGTCAAGGTTGAGCTCCCTTGGTGTGAGATGTTCGATGATCTTAGAGGTGTCCAATAATGGTGGAAAATATGGCCAAAGGTAGTCCACATTGAATATTGGATGCAGACCAAGGAAGGGTGGAGTGTGGAGCTCAAAATAATTTCTACCCACAGCCTTGGTGATAGTGTAAGGCCCATAAGGAAGTGGGAGAAGCGTTCAATGAGTCTTGGTGAGATGGTCCTTCGACAAATGTAACTAGAATTTTTTGCCAATATGAAGCTAGTCTAGTAACCCATGTTAATCATGGTGTTGCTTGTACTTAACATTGGATTTTTGCAAAATCTCCTAGACCTCTTGGCGGATATGTTAAATTCACTCAATGAATCTGGTGGCTTTGTTGAATGAAGACTAATTAGGGGAAGAGTTTGTCTGTACGGTGGAAAGAGGAAGTGCAACATCAATGGCTCCCAAGGGTTGAAATCCCAAATCCAGCTGAAATGGGCTATGGTCGATGGAACTATGGAGAGCCCTGTTATAGCTGTGTTGGACATATGGGAGAATCTTTTCCCATGTATGAGGATGCATAGAATTATACATGCACAGGATGTGCACAATCATCCGATTGATGATCTCATTTTGGCCATCAGTTTGGGGGGTGGAAAGAAGTTGGCATACAGATTATGTTGCCACAAAGTGCTCAAAACCTATCGAATATGTCACATGTGCTCCTCCCAAGTTCTGATGAACATGAGGATGTCATCCAAATATACTACCACAAAGGAGTTGGTGAATGGTCTCAATACATCATTCATTAACTTCATGAAAGTGGTTGGTACATTTTTTAATCCAAAGGACATGACTAGCCATTTGTACAGACCTTCTTTAGACTTGAAGGTTGTCTTTCGAACATCAGTTGGTTCGATGCGAACCTGGTGGTAGCTAGAGTTCAAGTAAATATTGTTGAAGAAATTTTTCCCATTGAGTTGGTCAAGAAGGTCATCAATCCTGGGAATGGGGTAGTAGTTCCTAGCTATGATTTTTTTAAGGATCTATAATCAATGTAGAGTCACCAAGTCTCGTCCTTCTTCTACAATAGTACAATCAGGCTTCCACAAGGGGAGGAGTTGGGTCTGATATGCCCCTTTTGAAGACACTCTTGGATGTGATGCCTGATTTCATCATTCTCCATTAGTGAGAACCTATAGACTGGACCATTAGGTAGAGGTGAGTCAGGGGTCAGATCAATGGGATGATTGAAATGGCAGTGTATCAGAACCCCTGTAGGTGAGGTGAAGATTTCTCTGTATTCTTCCATGATCTCGTCCACTTTCTTCTGCCACAAAGAGAGGCATTGTGTAGAGGCCATGAATGTGGCAGTGAGCTTTTACTTACTATGAGAACAGATCTCAAATAAGATGAACTTCCATGTCTTTGAAATGACCTTATTGCATTGCTTAACATATATTAAAGAAATAGCAGTAGGCGGTCCAACCTCTGGTATCTGGTACAATTGTCCACCCAAAGTAATAATAACACTGCGGGGTCTAGACTCATACACAACATGAAACGTCCACAAATATGGCTATCCTAAGAGAACATAAAAAAATTAAAGGGTATAAATATCACACAATACCTCATCATTGAAAGGCTTGATGTTGTAGGGAAAATGACACTATTGGCTAACATAGAGATCTCTTCCTTGACAAAGACAGCCAATGGTGTAGGGTTGTGGGTGTGGTGTCATTGCTAGGTCCAGCTTCTTGACAACCTCTATAGAAATAAGGTTCTTCCAACTACCACTGTCGACAATGAAATGAATCAGAGCCCCCATGACCCACATCTGTGAGTGAAACAGGTGTTCCCCTTCCCCTGGTTCTTCTAGTTTGCTTGGCCAAACATTGTTGCTAGCGACCACAGTACTGGGTTCAACATCGATAATTCACTTCCCTCCTTCAAGATTTGACTCAAAATCAAAATCAACGTGTGACTTAGAAGCCTTCTGCTCATCCATGAGGGACTTCTTGGAGTGGCATTCGTCTGTGTTGTGCCAAGGACATTTATGGTACTCACACCATTTTCTCATGTCCTTATTTATCTTCTCATTTCCCTTCTTGTGTTGTGGCTTGGATGAATTGTCTTGAGGGAAACCATATCAAATTGGTCCCTTCTGTGGGTTGGGGTTATTTCAAGATCTCATCGTTTCTTCTTAAATTTTTGCTTGATCTTGACAGTGTATTTATAAGCCATTCCCAATGAGATGATGTCTAGGAACTCCATTTCTATTTGAATGTACCTATGAAAACAACCACAATATTTGAGGACCATATGACACTCATAATATTTGATACCCAATTTGGTACATAGGATATGGAAAATATTGGTGAACTCTGGTACCATATGGTCCCTTTCTTGACGTAGGGTGATCCATCTAGTGTATTGGTCCTCATAGCTTCCAAAAAGGTAGTATTGTTCATTAATGTTGTCCCAGAAGGGATCCCATGTAGGGGCAACCACTAAAATTGCAAATTCCTCCATGGCCCTTTTCTTAGAGTTAGCATCCCACCAATATTTAACATGGGGAATGACCTTGAGGAGTGCAAAAGTGATATTTTCCCTATCGAAAAAAGTGTGGACCAAAAAATATCCTTCTAGTAGATTCAACCATTTATCTACAACATTTGCATCCATTAGTCCTTCAAATAATGGAATATCAAAATTTACATATACCTTGAAGGGGGTTGCATGAACGCTTGATGAAGATGCTTCTCCCATGGGTAACTGTTGAAGGATCTGTGCCAAGTTGTCCACCATTTCATTCCTTTGTCACATGAGGGCTTCCTTGAGAAACATTTTAATTGGATCTCCTACTCCATCATATTTCTTTTTGTCTCCCATGGGCTATTGTTGGGCTCGGCGCGACCGATATGGTAATGGCTTGATTGGTTCGAGTCCCAACTTCTTGTACCCAGACCTTGTCGGCGACATGCAAGAAGAAAAATAAATGAAGAGAAGACCGCTCTAATACCACTAATCCAGAATTAGGAGTGGAATGAACCAATTAGCAGATTGAATATAATAAATATAGAGATAGGAAGAATAACACAAATATCCAGTGAAAAATATCTTCTATTAAATACTCAAATAGGATGAAACTGTAACACTGTAGAAATGAAACTTGCTTGAATGGTCGTAGCTATCTTTGAGAAGAGATGTGGATATTACATGCATTCATCTGAGAAAAATCAATTACAATGACGCTCCAGAGGCCCTTTTCATATTTCTCATGAATTCCAAAACCCTAGACATCCAAAAACGTAACCTTACGGGGTGAAACACCAAAATTCATGTGGGCCCTATGGGTAAGTTGGTGTAGTTTGGTACCTCAACCTCGTAGGGTTGTAAATTTTTCATTTGACCTTCATTTCAGGTGCGTGATAGCCCATTGGAAAGCTATTTCAGAGAGCTACACATTCTGTCATCATAATCTGACTCCGACTATAGTTTGACTATGGCGAGCCAAAAAAAAATGTTTAGGGCCCCAAAATATCCCTGAAAGTAAAATAAGATGTGTTGAGATGAAAAAATACAAAATAAGCCAGTTGGATTAGGCAAGAGGCCACTTGTATATACCTGGAGAATATGTGGGGCTTCAGACAACCCGAGAAGTGTAGAAATCATAATCATAATGAAATACAGAAGGACAAGGTGAACAAAACTAGACACGAGGAGCCAGTTGGAATAGGTGGGTGGCCACCAATATCCACCTAGATCATTCCTCCCCACTTAGGAAGAAATGATATCCATTATGTTGAGTTCCCCCATTACATGAGGAAACTTATGCTAGATTTGGCCCTGGGTGAGCCACTTGCCTTGGTGTAGGCGTTTCCCTACCTTGACAACCCGATAAAGTTGGATCTTCTACTATCGAGTTCCCTTGACCTATGTGTCCATGATCTGATTGATGGATTCTTGTACCATGCAGTTAGGATTGAGCTCTGTTGGTTTCAGTTGTTCGATGATCTCAGAGGTGTCCAATAATGGTGAAAAATATGGTTGAAGGAGGTCCACATTGAATACTAGATGGAGACCAAGGAAGGGTGGAGTGTTGAGGTCAAAATAATTTCTACCCACAACCTTGGTGATAATGTAAGTGTTGTGGGGTATTCTACCCTACGGACTAATAAGCTAGGGCTCTAAACTTATACGCAGAAAATGACCCGTAAGATTTAACTTTTAACCTTCTACCCAAAATCTCAACCCCTTTTCGAGCAAACAATGGAAGAATCGACTCACCTTTTTAACGATGCTTGAAGTAGATCCTCCGTTGAGCCTTCTATTTCCTTGCTGCTGCTGCCCCTTCTAC
>ML790693.1:462098-492743 GCA_009831015.1 Picea engelmannii
ACTGCTGCAACATGAAGTTCTCCTGAAGCTTAAGGCAAAGCTAAAGGGTGTGGACAATAATAGGCTTGGCAATTTTGGCAGAGTTTCTTTGCTATCCTTTTTCCCCCTTTGATTAGTACCCCTACCCCTCCTTTTATAGGCTACGAAGAGCTAGGGTTTTAGGCGAACTCTCGGCCATGCATGGCGGAGAGTTTCAGTTAACTGACAAAAATCCTCGTGTCTCGGCGGAAACTTCCCTGATTTTTTGCTTTGTTAGGCACTCGCAGGCTGCTTTGGGCTAGCCCACGGATGCCCGCGTGCAGTAAAGGGACAGCAAGCGGTTGCCCGCGCCCAGTGAGAAGTTAGGGCACGGGTTTCTTGTTTTAAGTGGTTTTTTTGAGGAATTACTCAGCATGGTTTTGGCTAGGAAGAGGCATGTGTTGGCCTGATGCCAGGTAAACCTGTATGGTGCATTTTAGGGTTATAACAGTAAGGCCCATAAAAAAGTGGGAGAATCTTCCGATGAGTCCCGGTGAGATGCTCCTTCTGTAAATGTAACCAGACTTTGTCACCAACCTGAAACTGGTGTGGTACCTTGTGTTGATCATGGAGTGGATTATACTTAGTATTGGATTTATGAAAAATATCATGGACCTATTGGTGGATGCATTTGATCCTCTCAATGAATATGTTGGCTTTTTCGAGCATAGACTGATCAGTGGAAGACTCTGTCTGTGTGGTGGCAAGAGGAACTGCAACATCAATGGGTCCCAAGGGTTGGAATCCTAAACCCACCGGAAATGGGCTATGGCCAATGGAACTATGGAGAGACCTATTGTAGCTATGTTAGACATATGGGATAATATCGTGCCATGTATAGGGATTCTTAGAATTGTACATCCACAGGATGTGCACAATCGTCTAATTGATGACCTCGATTTGGCCATCGGTTTGGGGGTGGAAAGAAGTGGATTTTGTGAGCTTAGTGTCCAACAGAGACCAGAGAATCAACCAAAAGGTGTTGAGGAACCTTATGTCTTAGATGGATATGATGGTATGTGGTATCCCATAGTGGACCCACACTCATTCGAAGAAGATCTTGGAAGTATTTGTCACTATGAAATTCTTCTTACAGGCTGTGAGGATGCCCATCTTTGAAAATCGATCGACGACCACAAACACATTGTCATTCCTGTGATTGATAGAAGGAAAATCAGACATGTAATCCATTGAGATGGATTCCCACAGCTTCTCAGGAATAGGAATATGGGTGTATAAGCCTTTATTCTTGATGGTTGGCTTGGAAATGGCACAAACAATGCAAGATATGATATACTTGTTGATTTCTTGTTGAAGTTTTGGCCAATAAAAATGTTTCTAAAGAATGACCATAGTTTTCTATACGCCAAAATATCTTGCCACCTGACTGTTGTGGGCTTCCCAAATCATCTTTGCGCACTTGCTTGCATGAGCAAAGAGATGGCCCAAGTGGCATAACAGTTCATCCTAAATGTGAAAATCAGTGACAATGGTGCATGTACCCTAGAGTTGATATGTGGTGGCGAAGTAGGGATCTTCATGATAAAGTTGGGGCCACTCTGATGCTTTATGTCCAGAGGACTGGAGCACAATGGTGATTGCAGCCATAGGAGGCCGAGTGAGGGAGTCATTGACACGATTGGAGATGCATGTCTTATACTTGATGTTGAGATGGAACTGATCTAGGTAGCTGGACCACTTCTGATGGAAATTGTTCTACAATTTCCCCTGTGTCTGTATGAACTGTAGAGTCTTTTGATTAGTGTTTCTAATCATCTCTTTCCCAAGAATGTAATGTTTCCATTGACATCAGGCTTGTACAATGGAATACATTTCCTTGTCATAGGTAGGGTATTTCCAGACAATATATGAGTGTCTCACTATGGCATGCCACAGGATGGTCGTGCTGAATGAGAAATGTGCCCACAACATAGTCATATGCATCAGTCTCAATATCAAATTGTTATTGTAGATCGGGAAAGGAAATTACTAGATCCAAGAAAAAGAGATGTTTCAGATCATCGAATGCTCTTTTATGCTCCTTCCCCCACATGAAATTGGCCCTACCACCGTTGATCCGGATTTTATGACAAGAAAAAAATGAATACATATTATTAACAGGTTCTTAACAAAAAATAATAGAGATACAGTAAAACTGGTTTTTTATTCAATAATTAAATAAGTTGAAAACTATAAAATGCAGCGGAAACAAGCTTCCTAGAATGGTGGTAGCTTATCTCTGAGAAGCGATGTGACGACTGTGCTCATTCGCAAGAAGATAATTACAATGAGGCTCTGAAGGAATTTTTACAATAAGAAGGAATTTCAAAAACCCTAGACATCCAAAAACCTAACCCTAGGACATGAAGCGCCAAAAGTCATGTGGGCCCCGTTTGGGTAAGTTAGTACATCAACTTCCTGGGGTCGTAACGTTTGCATATGATCTTCATTTTAGGCGTATGATAGCTTGTTGGAAAGGTATCATAGAGGAGATTCATTTTAAGCACAATATAGAATAAACTTCCATATTTCAAACATGCTTTCCCCAAAAACATCGTTTAGGGCCTCAAAACAGATCCATAAGTGAAAACTGCTAAAAATAGTAAATTACCAAAATTGCCAGAAAACAGTTTTGAGCTAGTTGGAAAAGGTGGGTGGCCACCAATATCCATATGGATCAATACTCCCTCCTTAGGATTCAATGGTATCCATTGCATTGAATTCCCCCATCAGATGAGAAAATTTCTATTGAATTTGGCCTTGGGTGAGCCACTTGCCTTGGTGTAGGAGTTGCTCTGCTTTGATGACTTGATAAAACTGGATCCTTTCCTGTTGAGTGCCCTTGATCTATTTGTCCACAATATGATCATTGGATGCCTATTGTATGCAGTCGGGGTTTATCTCTATTGGTGTCAGTTGTTCTGCTACTTTTGAGGTGTCCAATAATTGTGGGAAATAAGGGCGAAGGAGATCTACGTTGAACAATGGGTGCAGGCCAAGGAGAGGAGGAATGTTGAGATAAAAATAATTATCCCCCATGACATTGGTGATAGTGTACAACCCATAATGGAGTGGGCGAATATTCTAATGGGGTCCTGTAAGGCATTCTTTCTGCAAGTGCAACCAAACTTTGTCACCCACCTGAAACTTATGTGGCACCCGATGTTGATCATGGCATTGTTTGTACTTGTCATTGGACTTCTGTAGGATATCCCGAACTTGTTGGAGGATGTGCTTGATCTTCTCAATGAACTGGGTGTCTTTGTCAGCTTCAGCTGGATCAATAGGTGATTCAGGCGAGGTGACCGTAGCAGGAAGTGCAACATCTATGGGACCCAATGGTTGGAATCCCAACCCCACCTGAAAGGGGTTGTCATTGGTTGAGTTATGTAGCCTCATTTGTAGCTATGTTGGACATAGGGAAAGCTCTCATCCCATGTGAGAGGATTCTTTGTATTATACATGCGAAGTATATTAAAAATCATTCGATTTACAACCTCGGTTTTTCCATTTGTCTGGGGGTGGAAGGTCGTGGATTTGGTGAGCTTGGTGTCTAGAAGTGACTAGAGGCTCGACCAAAATGTGTTGAGAAATCGAATATCCCAATCTAATAAAATGTTTTCTGGGATTCCAAAATGTACCCAGAATCATTCAAAGAAGAGCTTAACAGTGGCCTCTGTTGTGATGGTCTTATGGCAGGCAACCAGAATTTCCATCTTAGAAAAGTGATCAACAACCACAAAAAAACAGTCATTTCCCTGCTTGGTGGACGAGAGGCCTGACATGTAGTCCATTGAGATGGATTCCCATGGCCTTTTAGGAGTAGGAAGAGGGGTGTACAGGCCCTGTTTCTTATTTTTCAATTTGTAAATAGTGCAGGCAATGCAGGACCTGATATACTTGCTGACCTCCTATCGAAGTTTCAACCAATAGAAATGTTTCTGTAGCCTTGCCACTATCTTCTCAATGTCGAAGTGTCTTTCCACCCGACAGTAGTGGGATTCCCATATCATCTTCACTCACTCACTTGATGGAACAGATATATGGCCAAGACGACACAACAACCCATCCTGAAGATGGAAATTGTCAACAACTTCATTTGCACCCAACATTTGGTAGGTGGTGGCAATGTCAGGGTCTGTCTCATAGCGTTGGGGCCATCTAGATGTCTCATGGACAGAAGAGTCTAGCACTGTGGTGAGTTCCATGAATAGAGGTCTGTTGAGGCAGTCAACGACGTGATTGGTGCTTCCTATTTTATACTTGATGTTGAGGTGGAATTGCTGCAAGTATGTGGACCACTTTTGATGGAAATCATAATGCAATTTTCCCTATGTCTACATGAACTGTAGTGTCATATGATCAATGTGGATGACTGTCTTGTTCCCAAGAATGTAATGTCTCCACTGGAGGTAGGCTTTCACAATGGAGTACATTTCTTTGTCATAAGTAGGGTAATTACAGACAACATTTGACAACGTCTCGCTATGATAGGCCATGGGGTGGTCATTCTGATTGAGAATGACACCCACAACATAGTCTGAAGCATATGTCTCGATCTTAAAGGGATATTGCAGGTCTGGTAGCTAAAGTACTGGGGATGAGCATAAGCACTTCTTCAAATCGTCGAATGCTTATTGTTGGGACCAGCCCCACACAAATTTAGCCTTACCACCACCTTTTTTATTTGGCTAAGGGCCCATGCAATATGGGAGAATCCCAACATGAACCTGTGGTAGAAATTGGCAAGTCCCAAGAAGCTCCAAATCTCAGTGAGTGTGGTTGGGGTTGGCTAGTCACAGATGACTTGGATCTTGGTTGGATCCACATGTATGCCATGTTGATCAATAATGTATCCTAGGTAATGGACCCTATCCATGACGAAGGAGCATTTTTCCAAGTTGGCATATAGCTTGTGCTTCCATAGGGTGTGAAAAACTTGTTGAATATGTTGCAAGTGTTCGTCCAAAGTCTTGGTGTAAATTAGAATGTCATCCAGATACACCACTACAAAAATATTGGTGAATGGTCACATGATATCATTCATCATCCTCATGAAAGTGGTTGGAGCATTTTTCAAACCATATGGCATGACCAAGCATCCAAAAAGGCCTTCCTTACTTTAAGGCAACCTTCCATACATATGTATGTTCTATTGGGACCTGGTGGTAGCTAGACTTTAGATCAATCTTACTAAAGTATTTGTCCCCCATGAGTTGATCAAGGAGGTTGTCAATTTGGGGGATCGGGCACTGGTTTCTGAATTTGATTTTATTCAGAGCCCAGTAATCAATACAGAGTCGCCCAATTCCATCTTTTTTCTGTACTAGCATGATTAGGCTCCTACAAGGTGATGAGCTGGGACATATGTGCCCCTTGTGGAGTAGTTCTTGGATCTGCCACTTGATCTCCTCATTCTCTAACAAAGAGCGATGATAGAATGGACCATTGGGTAGCGGTGCACCATGGGCCAGATCAATGGGGTGCTTGACCTGGCAGTGCAAAGGTACCCCTGTAGGCGAGGAGAAGATATTCGAGTATTCTTCCACGACCTTATCTACTTGCTTCTACTGTGTGGAGAGGTCAGCCGTAGAGACCCTGGATGTGGTTGTGATCTTTCACTTAGTCTAAGAGAGAATCACGAAGAAGAAAAACTTCCCCGTCTGAGAGATGACTCTCCTGCATTTCTTAGAAGAGATCAAGGAAATAGCACTAGGTGGGACTGCCTTAGGCATCCTGTACAATTTCCTGTTCAAAGTAATAATAACACTATGAGGCCTAGAATCATATACAACATGATGTTTCCATAAATAAGGTTGGCCCAAAACAACATCACAAACTTCGAGAGGAGAAACATCGCACAATACCTCATCTTTGAAGAGCTTGATGGAATATGACAGTCGACACTGTTGAATGATGTAGAGATCACTTTCTTGGTAGAGCCATCCAATGGTTTAGGGTTGTGGGTGCGGCATTGTTGGCAAGGCCAGCTCCTTGATGACCTCTACTAAGATGAGGTTCTTCTGGCTAATGCTATCAATGATAAAGTGTAGTGGGGTGCCTTTTACCCACATCTATGAATGGAAGAGGCGCTCTCCTTCTTCGAGCTCATTTGGTTCACTAGGCTAGAGCTTGGTGGTAGCATTAGTGGAACTGAGTTTCGTGTCAATGATCTATCTTCCCCTTTCTGGTTCTGGCTCAGAGTCAGAATCCATATCTGATTCAGAGGCTTTCACTTCGGCCACCCACGACTTCTTTGAGCGACAGTCAACAGTGTTATGCCAAGGGCTCTTATGGAAGTCGCACCACTTCCTGGTATCTTTCTTTGTCTTTCTGGTGTCCTTCTTTGCTTGCATCCTGGACTGGCTATCTTGATAATGTCCATATTTTCTTTGTCCTTTTTTCTGTGGGTTGGGTTCGTCCCTTCCTAGCTTTTTTTGTGAGGGGTTCCCAGGCCCAAATTGTTGCGTCTTTTGTTTGATCTTTTGATCAATTTTGACAGCATATCGGTAGGCCACGCCCAAGGATGAGATGTCCAGAAATTCCATTCTAGTATAGATGTATCTATGCAAACTACTATGATACTCGAGCACAATATGTCACTCTGAATATTTAATATCCATCTTGGTGCAGAAGGTGTGGAAGATATTTGTGAAATCTAGCACTGCTTAGTCTCTTTCTTTCCGCAGTGTGGTCCCTTTGGTATAAAGGTCATCATAACTTTCGACAGGGTAGTATTATTCCTTAATAGCATCCTTGAAGGATTCGTAGGTGGCCATGACTAAAAATAATGAGGGTTCCTTTGTTTCCTTTTCCTCACAAAATGTTTACCACCAATCTTTGACATGGGGAGCAGCTTTGAGGAGCACAAAAGTAATCTTTCCTCTATTCGAAAAGTTATGGACAGAAAAATACCCTTCTAGTAGATTCAAACACTTGTCTACAATGTCTGCATCTATATGAACTTCAAATATAGGAATATCTAAGTTTATTTGTACCTTGAAGGGGGTGGTGCCTCCGTTCGAAGAAGATGCATCACCTGTTGGTAGCAACCGAAGGATTTGCATGAAACTATCCATCATATTGTTCCTTTGTTGCGTGAGGGATTCCTTAATAAATAGTTTGAAAGGATCTCATGTCTCATCATATTTCATTTCTCCTACCATGAGAGGTCACTTGGGTGTGGGAGCGCTTTTTTCCTCAAGAGAAACAAGCTCGAGACCTAACTTTTTGTACTTCGACCTCGTTGGGGACATGCATTAAGACAATAAGGAGTAGACTGCTCTGATACCACTGATCCATATTTTATGAGTAGAATGAAATGAATATAGATTATTAATAGGTTCTTAACATAAAATAATAGAGATACGGTAAAACTAGTTTTCTATTCAGTAACCAAATAAGCTAAAAACTGTAAAATGTAGTGGAAAAAAGCTTGCTGGAATGGTGGCGGATTATCTCTGAGAAGAGATGTGATGACTGCGCTCATTCACAATAATATCATTACAATGAGTATCTAAAGTACGTTTTATAATAAGTGGGAATTTCAAAAACCCTAGACATCCAAAAACCTAATCGTAGGAGATGAAATGCCAAAAGTGATGTGGGCCCCATTTGCGTAAGTTAGTACATCAACTTCCTAGGGTCGTAACTTTTGCATATGATCTCCATTTTAGGTTTATGATAGCTCGTTGGAAAGGTATCATCAAGGAGATTCATTTTAGGTGAAATTTCAAAGGTACTTACATATTTCAAACTTGTTTTCCCAAAAAACATCGTTTAGGGCCTCAAAACGGCTCTGAAAGTGAAAACTGCTAAAAATAGTAAATTACCAAAATTGCCAGAAAATTGTTTTGAGCCAGTTGGAAAAGGTGGGTGGACACTGATTTACATATAGATCAACCATCCTTTGTCAACTAGCTGAGTTCCCATGAAATATGGGATAATCCCAACATGAACTTTCGGTAGAAATTGGCTAGCCCAAGAAGCTCTGAATATCGATCAATGTGGTCGGGGCTGGACAATCACAGATGAGTTGGATATTAGCTGTATCAAAATTCACCCCATGTGCATCAAAAATGTATTCTAAGTACTGGACCCTGTTCATTCCAAAAGAGAATTTTTCCAAGTTGGCATAAAGCTTGTGCTTCCACAGAGTGCTCAAAACCTGTTGAATATGTCGCATGTGCTCCTCCCACATTCTATTGAAGATGAGGATGAAATAAAAATATAATACCACAAAGGAGTTGGTGAAGGGTCTCAATACATCATCCATAAACTTCATGAACGTGGTTGGTGCATGTGTTAAGACAAAGGGCGTGACTAGCCATTCGTAGAGACCTTGTTTAGAATTGAAGGATGTCTTCTAGACATCAGTTGGTTTGATGGGAACGTAGTGGTAGCCAGACTTCAATTCAATATTGCTGAAGAAATTTTCCCCCATGATTTGTTCAAGAAGGTCATCAATCCTGGGAATGGGGTAGTGGTTCCAGACTGTGATTTTGTTTAAGTCTCTGTAATCAATGCAGATTCACGAAGTACCATCCTTCTTCTACACTAGTACAATCGGGCTTTTGCAAGGGGAGGATATGGGTCTAATGTGCCCCTTTTTAAGAATATCTTGGATCCGATGCCTGATTTCATCATTCTCCATTAACGAGTGCTGATAGAATGGCCCATTAGGTAGAGGCGCGTCGGGGGTTAGGTCAATGGGATGCTTGACTTGGCTATGAGTCAATACCCCTGTAGGTGAGGTGAATATGTCTCTATATTCTTCTACAATCTCATCCACTTGATTCTACTACAAAGAGAGGAATTTTTTAGAGGCCAAAGATGTGGTGACAACATTCTTCTTACTATGAGAACGAATCAAAAATAAAATGAACTTCTCAGTCTGTGAAATGACCTTACTGCATTTCTTAGCAGAGATTAAAGAAATATAAGTAGGCGGTGCCACCTCTCGCATCCTGTAAAATTGTATAGTGAAAGTAATAATAACACTACGGGGTCTAGACTCATGCACATCATGACGCTTCCACAAATATGGTTTTCCTAAAAGAACATTACAAACTTCAAGGAGATAAATATCACACAATGCCTCATCTTTGAAAGGCTTGATGTCGTAGGGTAGACGACACTGTTGGCTAACACGAATATCTCTACCTCAACAAAGCTAGCCGATGGTATAGGTATGTGGGTATGGTGTCATTAGCAGGTCCAACCATTTGACTACCTCTTCTAAAATCACATTCTTCTGACTACCATTTTCGACAATGAATTCAATGGGAGCACAATTGACCCACATCTGCAAGTGAAAGAATCATTCACCTTCCTCTCGTTCTTCTAGTTTGCTTGGTCAGACTTTGGTGGTAGTCACCATGGCACTAGGTTAAACATCAATAATCCCCTTCCCTCCTTTAGGATTTGACTCAAAATTATTATCCGCCTCTCACTCGGAATCCTTCAACTCGACCATGAGGAATTTTTGGGAGCGACATTCTTTGGTGTTGTGCCAAGGAATTTTATGGTACTCACACCATTTTCTTGTGTCCTTCTTCATCTTCTCTTTTCCCTTCTTGTGCTGTGGATTGGACGGATTGTCCTGAGGGCGACCATCATGACTTTGTCCTTTGTTGTGTGGGTTGGGGTTCCCTTTTCCCTACTTCGACTGTGAAGGGTTTGCAGATCCATTCTCTCAATGTTTCTGCTTAAATTTATGCTCTATATTGATAGCATTTCTATAAGTCATGCCCAATGAGGTGATGTTTCAGAAATCCATTTCTGTTTGAATGTATCTATGAAGAAAACTGTGGTATTTGAGCACTAGATGATGATCAGAATCTTTGATACCTAATTTGTTGCTTAGGATAAGGAAAATACTGGTGAAGTCTCATACTGTTTCATCCCTTTCTTGACGTAGGGTGGTCCATCTGGTGTACTAGTCCTCTTAGCTTCCAAAAATGTAGTATTGTTATTTAATGGTATCCCGGAAGGAATCCCATGTAGGGGTTGTTAGCATGGAGAGTCACCCTCTTATTGCAAGAGGATAAGACCAATACCCATCAAAATAATGTAAAAGGATTAAAATGGTTTGAGAAGGTGGATTAGTGAAACTATAGAGAGAGGAAAAGATAACAGAAGTAACTGCAAATTAGTTCAGTACGATTGGGATATGGAGTCATAAGTATCATGGATAAGGAAGGCATTTAAACTACCTATCAGACAAAAGGATTAATGCAGTGATGGGGAGAAGAAGATGGAAAATGTCTGGTGAACCATGAAAGATGGGCATGATAGAAAAAAATTCTCCATCGCCTCAGGGATCCATAAATCAGAGAGATTACATCAAGACAATGAGAAAAACAGTGAAAATCTGACGAACCATGAAATATGGGCATGATAGAAAAAGAACCACCATCGCCTCAAGGATCCATAAATCAGAGATATTACATTCAGACAAGAAGGAAAACAAAGAAAATATCATTAACCATGAAAGATGGGCATGATAGTAACATAACCTCCATCACCTCAAGGATCCATAAATCAGAGAGATTACATTCAGACAAGAAGGAAGAAAAAGAAAATATGATGAACCATGAAAGGTGGGCATGATAGAAACATAACCTCCATCGCTTTAATAATCCATAAATCAGAGAGATTACATTCAAACAAGAAGGAAAATAGAAATAGCATGTAAACTAAGAAGACAGTTTCATCAAAACAATTCAAAGGAATCTTCAATAACATATATTTACAATCCAAGCCCTTAGGCATACAAACTGAAATATTATAGAGCCCTACTCCTGAAACTCACTCGACTCTCCAGCCTATGAAGAACACACACCCCTTTTTTCAAAATAGATAATGATCTATTTATAATCAGCTCAGTCCTAAAATTCCAGGAGTGTGACCTGGCTATCTCGTTCAATGGTTTCGTCTATGTATTCTTCTGTCAAGTTGTGCGTGTATTTCTTTGTTAGACACAAACTCAGATCAACATGGGCCTTTCTTTCCTCTATGGTACCATGAGCTGACAGTCTAGTCCTCTTGGCCATGGCTTCTAAGCTTTCAATTTATGGACCGAGATGAGGTTTCAACTACCAATCATTTTCCATTAACTGAATCCTCCTCAGGATCGGGACGAGGCTCAATTCCTAGGGGGACATCACGTACCGTTCTTGGATTAGACATTATATAACCACACGATTGTGGGGTTGTCAAAGCTGCTTTGGACTCACACAACTTTTGAGCCCACAAATCACCACCTTCCACCACAGAGTTCTTTCACTATACCACTGTTTCAATTGCGAGACTTCTCAATAATTTTAACGCTCAAGAAAGTTGTGTCCCCACAATGAATCCTGGTTGTCGATCTAGTCATGATATGCGCTCTTGCAAAGCCCCACTTTTTCTTCCATGCACCACTCTTGGATGGACCCTACTTCCTACTGCAGATATCAACGACTCACAATTACTTTGAGAGTTTGAGCTTTGGGCCTTTCCAATGTATATCTCTTTCGATTCTCCAAAGTGTCGAATTCCAAAAGTGAGAGATCTAGTGACGTGCGGCCTCTTGTTATGGATGACTGATATTTTCTTTGGGACTTTGGGCTTCCTCTCTTCTCTTCTTCTTTCACACGCAATACTTTGAAATGCCAAATTTTGGAAGTGAGAGATCTGGTGATGTGTGGCCTTTTGATTTGGACGATCGAGATTTACTTTGGGACCTTTAGGACATCGAGGATTTTGGTGATACTGCAAACAAGATCAACGATCCTTCTTGGTTTGAGATCAATGATCCATAATTATTTCAGGAGTTCGGGCTTCGTCTCTTCGAGACTTTTCAATGCATAACTCTTACAATCCTCTGAAGTGTCAAATTCCCAAAGTGAGATATCTACCTCCATGTGTCCTATAGATTTGGATGGTCGATATTTACTTCGAGAGTTCAGGATTCAGGAGTTTGATTCTTCTTTCTCGCACAATACTCCGAAGTAATTCTTCCGAAGTGCGAGATATGTCGACGAGTGTCCTCTGCGTTCAATGGCTCAGACTTACTTTGAGACTTCGACTCCCCTTCCTAGTCATTAATCCTTGTGCGAATTTGAAATCCTGACCTCCCAAGAGCTGCTAAACCAAATTTCTTATGGGATATCCACCATTTAAAATCAAACCTGCTTGTTGGTGATTCAAGCCCGAAATGGATTGCTCTGAATGTTTCACTTTGTGCTCAAGGTTGATATATGTGATGACCATAGAATTGTTATCTTGCAACCTTTTGACAACTATATGTGACAACATTTGGCTCCACATAAAGTGCAGTTTCAATGCCTTGGCCTTTGGGTTGTGGAGTCGAGCTCAAAAAACATCCTGCTGAGGACCACAGGCTGATATGTATATTATCTAGTTGAAAAGAAAGAAAACACACATCCTCCAGAAGGATCTTATTTATGTACAAACCTACTCTAACTAATTTTTACAATATGTTAGGTGAAAGCAAACTTCCACCAGAGCCACCCAAATGGTTTGGTGAAATAACTCTTCTTTTCACTGTAAATGATCCACAAAAGGTAAGGAAAGTATGACAACAGAATGAAAACATGTTTTGGAAAACTGACAATAACCCCAAATGATGATAAGATGAATAATTTTTTAGGCTCAAATTCTTTTGGAAAACTCAACTCCATATATAACCCCACAGGGTCATAAAATTTATAATAAGGAATGCTAAACTGGTAAGAAATTATTTCCTTCATTGTATCATTGCTTACCAATTGTTTGATTTCCTCAGCATGTATAGGTAAGTACATGATTGGTACAGGTTGGCTAATCCTAGGCGATATTTTGTCATTTATAAGTGTTGGACATGAGATAAGTTGTACATTTAGCTCTTCCTTTTCTCCTTCATGGCCCTCCCAAGGATTAGATTCGTAATCATCATACACATGAACCATGCTACAAGGTTCCAAAGAAGCTATGAAAAAATACTTCTATTCGTCATCTTTGCTGGGATATTCATCAAAAAATGGTTGTTTTTGGTGAGCATTTGAAACAACTTCATCATATGCAGGGCCTCCCAAAACATCTTCTTCAAGGACATGAATATCCTATGCATTTTCTCCATAACAACAACAAACAACATCTGCAATTTAAATCTGAAAAGATAGGAAAAAATAGAGAGAAATCTTCCCCAATTCTTTTAACTAGATTATCATCTATCCCAGCTTCACAGTGAGGAGAAATATCTACTACAGAATACAGTTTCTCTTCATCATCAAAACATTCAAAAGAGAGATGTTGATCTTCATGAACATTTAAAAAAACGTATACATCTGATATGATGTGAGATTTTTTTGTATTATTGCTATCATAATGAATATCATTCAACACCTCATGATCTTCATGGTAAATGTTTTCTTCGACAAAAAATACTTCATTACAAATCTGGTTTTCGTGACTAGCGGAATCTTTATGAAGCAACTAAAACTCATCACAACAATTTTCGTAAAGATACTTAGTTGAAAAATAATATTTACAAAATGAATTGAAAGATGCATGAAAACCTGTCAAAGAGGTGATTCTTGAAATGGGAAGAGATCAACACCACAATTCCCTCTAATGAATACATGAAACACTTAATCTAAACATCTTCATGCACGATATGAATTCGATGAATAAAATCATGAAAATCTAGCAAATATTCAGCCGATACCTCTGACTCTTCTCCTCAAAATCTGGGAAGGCTACTTTCCCAATCATCTCTACTAGCCACTGGATTAGGGAAACCAACAATTTTTGAAAACTCATAGAAATCATACCTCGGAGCTAAAATATTGTCCATTTCAAACTAGCGAAGTCGCCAATATATTTTCAAACAATGTAGTCACCATGATGGAAAATAAGCAGTCAAAATAATATGTCCAACTTCAGTTCACCATCTAAAACTCGATCTATTCATTATCGTTCTCCCAGGGAAGATATCTTCACTTTCGTCCACGACAACGATGCCATTTATGTTAGCACTGAGATTCACCCTCTGACTACAAGAGGATAAGACCAGTACCCATCAAAATAAAGTAAAGGGATTAAAATGGTTTGAGAAGGTGGATGAGTGAGACTATTCTCAAACCTTCTCAGACAAAAGGATTAATGTGGTTATGAGGAGAAGAAGACAAAAAATGTCTGGTGAATCATGAAAGATGGGCATGATAGTAGCCGATCCTCGATCTCCTCAGGGATCCATAAAAGAGATTACATCAAGGCATTGAGAAAAAAAATAAATCTGACGAACCATGAAAGATGAGAATGATAACATAAAAACCTCCATCACCTCACGGATCCATAAATCAGATAGATTACATTCAGAAATGAAGGAAAACAAAGAAAATATGACGAACCATGAAAGATGGGCATGATAGAAACAAAACCTCCATCACCTCAGCGATTCATAAATCAGAGAGATTACATTTAGACAAGAAGGAAAGAAAAGAAAATATGATGAACCATGGAAGAAGGGAATGATAGAAACATAAACTCCATGGCCTTAGGAATCCATAAATCAGAGAGATTACATTCAGATAAGAAGGAAAACAGAAATAGCATGTAAACTAAGAAGATAGTCTCATAAAAATAATTCGAAGGAATCTTCAATAACATATATTTACGATCCATGCACTCATGCACACAAACTAAAAAATTATAGATCCGTGCTCATGAAACTCACTCAGATCTCCAGCCTATGAAGAACACACCCCCCTTTTGTCAAAATAAATACTGATCTATTTATAATCAACTCAGTCCACAACTACGAGGAGTGTGACCTAGCTATCTCGTTCAATGTTTTCATCTGCGTATTCTTCTGTCATACTATGTGTGTATTCCTTTGTCAAACGTAAAATCATAACATCATGGGCCTTTCTTCCCTCTGTTGTACCCCGAGCTGATAGTCTAGTCCTCTCGGCCATGGATTCTATCCCTTCAATTTATGGACTGAGCTTAGGTTTTAGCTACTAGTCCTTTTCCGTTAACTGAATCCTCCTTGGGATCGTGATGAGGCTCAATGCCTAGGGGGCCACCACCTACTTCTCTTAGACTAGATGCTATATAAGAACATGATTGCGGGTCCATCAAAGGTAGTTTGGACTCACATCACTTTTTAGCCCACAATTCACCACCTTTCGCCACATAACCCTTTTACTATACCACGGTTTCGATTGTGAGACCACTCGATAATTTTAATGCTCGAGCAAGTTGTGTCCCCACAATGAAGTGTGGTCATCGATCTGGTTGCGATCTGTGATCTGGGAAAGCCCCTCCTTTGCTTCCATGCACTTCTCCTGGATGGACCTTGCTTCCGACTGCGAAGATACACGACTCACAATTACTTTGGGAGTTTTGGCTTCATGCCTCTCCAATGTATAACTCTTTTGATCCTCCTGTTGGAGCCACCTTTGTTTTTCCAGTGCGTCACAAATTTCATTTTTTAATGCTCGAAATCGAAAGATGGTTTTCCTATTTTCCGTCTGTGGTTTCAAAATCTCTGAAGCTTTATCAACGCAAACAATGATGATTATTGTACTCTCAAGGCGAGTCCTAACTTTCGTAAAAATGTTTCGTCTTTTTGTTCTACGTCGGGATCTCATAGGTCGGATACTATAAATCATGTAGTTCACACGCCCTGAGCTACAAAATGGCGAAATCATTTTAATTTTTCACTCAGGAAAGTAACGAGGGTAAAGTTTTCCCTAACCCATGATTAAATGTCATCGGGGTTTCACACCTCGACATTCACCAAACCCAAAAATTTATTGTCGTAGCCCCGATAGCCGATAACACGAGGTCCTTATTTTAGTAACCTATGTCAAGGTCAAAAGTAAAAGCTAAACCATGGTAACGTTCTGTCGGCAATTCGCCACTCGACATTTTCTTTTTTAAAAGTTATACTATCTAAACCCCAACTTGCGAGATCACGATAAGGGTGTGAACATAATTAATTAATCACTTAATCCAAGTTTATATTCCCTTTTAATTAAGTCATGTTATCGCGATCTCGCGGTTTTGCAGCTCGGCATGCAGACTTCTCGGAAACTTACCTTCGAAGCTCCGATCCGCGATACGGCGAATATAAATAATAACAAAATTAATTGAGCCCCTAATCACGATTATGTTTTTATTAACCAAATTTGATCATCGCAGTCTCGGGTGTTAGAGGTTCACAGTGTTAAAGTAAAATCCCCGATATAATGAGTACCGAAACATTGATTAATGTTGGTAAAACTGGATTAATTAAGCTAAATCAATGCATATCATGTGTTTTGATGCCTGCATGATTTACGAGGTAGCCTTATTCTTACCATACACCAACTAACATTTTAAACCGCCAAAATTTATGACATTAATGAGGAAATAGGGAAAATTGATGAATATAAGATCAGAGTTTTATGGCAAAATTTATTTCTAAACATGATTTGACAGAATTGTTCTGAAAGGTACCGAGTTTTCGAATATATATAAGAGCTATGGTTCATTATAACAAATTCATTTTCATATTACGCAGAGCACATTATCTCTGAGCAAGATGACTTTTGTATGTATACGTATTTCTATCGCAGAAGAGCTAAAGCACAATCTCCAGCCATGGCTCCGCGAAAAGCATCCAAAGCCAATGTTGAGGTTTCAGGACGAGGCTCAGACAATGTCACTAATACTTTGCCTCGAAGTATCAACTCGGTCCCGAATTGGTCGTTCGTTTCAGATGTTCTGGAGGCCGAATTGGTGGATTATTCCAATGACTCCAGCGACAATGAAAAAGATGATATAGCCACCAAGTATAAGATCATCATCCAATCCGGAATGCACAAAGTAGAAGCTAGGCCACGATTGCTTCCATATTATGACATGGTTCGATGGGCATTAGACCATGTGAACATACCAACCAGAACCATCATGAACGAGCAGAAAGTCACCATTGGGACTTTCAGGCCTGGACATCTGCAAGCCATGTATAAGCTGCCTACAATGTCTGACTATACATATGGCGCTGAATTATTGGACGAGTTCAAGCAGAAGAAATGCGTACAGTATGATAAAATGATGTCCAGTTTAATAAGAGATTCGGTTTCGAATGCCACGAAGTTCAGAGCTGATAGCCACGGTATATATTCAATAGCTTCCTTAGAACCACAGTATAAGTATGTTGCCATGATGACATGTAGGTTATACAGGAGAGAGGACACCTCACATTTTTTTCTTCCGTGGGTGCCTCTAATGTTTTGGTTCGCCGAAGGCGGTTCCTTCGACTGGGCGAAAATGTTGTCCGATCGCTTGACCAGTCGGGTCACAGAGTATCGGGTGCAGAAAGAGGGCGGAAAGGCGTATTCATTTTTCATGTATGCATACATTATGGATGCCGTGAGATTTTTAACACCATTTACCTTAATGAGTTGGAGTTGGACCCTAGCATAATACGAGCCTATCCATGTTTATCATGGGAAATTGTGGGAAAACAAAGTGACAAATTTTTTGTATGAAATCTTCAACTGGGTGATGGTGCCCCTGCATGTCACTATTTTCGGTCACCCGCCACCCAGGGTCTCGGATAGTATAGTAATGAATCTGAGCAGCATAGTAGACTCGTATGTAGAAGTAGAATTTTCATACCTCAGAGTTTTTGGGGCTTCATTTCCCCTGCATGCATTGCCATTGTCCATTCCCGACAAGTTGGCTTGTCCTGAGGTTTCTAGGAAAATAGTAAATGGTGCTATAAGCAAAGAGGTTAAGGGATACTCAAATAAGGTATGGCCACCTTTTCCTTTTCATTTAAATTCTTATTCTTTATTAGATTTTGGGCATGCCAAAGCTGAGGCAACAGCCTTGGAAGACCTCAATTTGGTCCTCATTGAATACAAGAAGCAAGATCCGCAAAGGGTCGTGAGCAATCATTTTTCCAGTTGCGGGCTCAAGAGATTTGAGCACGAGAATTCACCCTCGAATGAAATTTTCCGAGGCGCAAGGTCCTATGACGAGATTCTAGCTCGGATACAAACCTTGGCACCCGAAGAAAGAGCCGATGTTCTGAAGTTCCAGGAACATCGACGTAGTTGTCTTCCCGTAGTGTTGCGGGGTGAGAGTCTGAGTACGTCGGAGGTGAAACATAGAGATGCCGAAGGCTCTAAGGATGAGACTCCCAATCAAGAAAAACACCAGGATGAGGGAGAGAAAAATAAGAGTCCAAAAGCATAGATAAAGACTCCCAACCCATTGAAGAAGCAGAGTCTGGTTACTACTCCAGGAAAATAAACGAAGCGGATCGGAGAACCTATCACATCAGTTACCCCCTTGCAGTCAACTCAGGGAAATATTAATGCAGGATGGATATTCAATGAAGAGTTGAGTCCTATGAGGGTAGAAGAACTCCGTCCAAATGATTTTTTCTTCGATAAGAAGAGAAAGGAAGTGGTAAAGAGGGGATTCTATTAGGAAGGAGAGTCAACAACAAAGAAATACAAAGTCATAACTGATGGGAAGGACAAGAAGAATGAACAATTCACGACTTAAATAGCAGAGACATTAGGAGCATATGCCTCAGTGAACCAATTCTCAGTCGAGGTTTTGAAAAACCAGCTTAAACGAAAAAATCGCCTCATCAAGATCCTTGAAGCTAGACTAGCCTCAACGACAGAAACTGCCAAAGACCAGGTGAGCATAGGAATAGAGAAGGCTAGGTTGGCCGATAAAAACGAGACAGAGCTACTGAAGACTAAGCTCGAGCAAGCACAGCTGGTGGTCCGAGATGGTCAAATGAAAGTGAGCCAACAAAGAGATTTGATCCAACAGCTGCAAGCTAGGGTGGAAATCGCCGAAATCAAAGTGATAGATATCAGGATGTTTCAGTCCCAGGCGATGGAGATTCGGGGCAGGGTCTCTGTGGCCCAACAAAATTTACTCGGCAAGATAGGGGAGATTCGGGACAATTGCTTGCTGGTTAATCAATTTTTGGAGAACTTATCTGGTAGAGAAAGAGAAGCTGGAGTAGCACGGGTCACCTTCCAAGAGGCATTGATAGCCACAAACAACAGGGGTTCAAGAAGTACTCCCATGTTCACCATTTCGGAGAAAACCAGAGGAAACATTCTATTAAAAGAATGGGAGCACAACATCGCGGAAGGCAAGATGCAAGCCAAAAGGGTAACGAATTCCTTAGAAGAGGCCTTTAGTTGTATAGATGGCGATCTACTAGGCATTGATAGTGGAGGTAATGCCGAGGCGTTGATGCAAATGAATATGGAAAAAATCTCGCTTGATCTAAAGGAAAAAGAGGAAAGATATTCGGCCAAGATCTCCCAAGTGACTATGGCGAACATACTCCAAATAGACAAATGTATGATTAAACCAAGTGTGCAATTATGCGCTACCGACATCATAGACGGACAGATGGAAGACAGGCTGCTGCAGTTAGCCCGAGAATGTTACTTTTTTGAAGCCAACTGTCAAGCAGAACCGTCAAGGCTGACATCTGAGCTGGTTGAAAGATGTGTCGCCTGTATTGAGCATGTTCAAGGACAAACATCTGGCACCAAGTGAAGGCAGAGAAGAAGAAATGGAGCGATTTCTCTCCTCCCTAACATAACCAAAATTTTGTAACGATTGAGATCCTATCTTATTTGTAAAACTGTATAAATACACCACAGAAAGAAAATAAAAGGGCTGGACCTTTTTGTGTCAATTGTAACAAAGTTTTTACATTTTGAGAGTTAATACAAAGCAAATCTGAAGATTCTCAATTCCGTCAGAACTGTGTTATGAGTTTGTTTTCTTGTATCTCATATTTTCATTTCATTTCATATTCATAACTGGTGAATGCTTCATTATAATTTAGTATGAACACTACTATAGCGAATGAATTTTGATTTTCTGTAATTGTTTACTATTTTTCCTGTGTACCGGCTATCAGTAGGTGTAAGACAAGTCAACACTTTCAGAATTCTATATATATTTTATGCTACATCGGGTTATTTCATTACAATTTTCCTCTCTTGTTTATACATGATATTCTCCCTTGAGAGGAGCCTTACATCATAGACTACTAAATGTTTTTCTCCCACCTCATACATTTTATTAAGATATAACTCAGTTACGGGAAAGAGCCTTTGATTTTCACCCCGTTTTATTTCCGAATTGTAAATTCTCTTTTATACGACCAAATTGAGACAACACCTAATTTCTCTCTGAAGTTTTTCTTATTTTACTATTCCTCCATGACTGTCCTTGTACCAACATAGCCTAATATCGAACCCGGATTATCAAATAAAACACACATTGCCTTAAACCTTTTCGACACTATTCTTAAAACATCTACTACCTGGGTTGAACTCGAACGTTCATGGGCAACGATTGAACAAGATATAACCATACGGGAACAATTGGAAGCTAGACAATGCCAACGTAGAAATATTCCTTAGTTTCCTTGTCCAAAGGTTGACGTTTCCCTCTTCTCCACCCTTTACACACTTTCATATGCCTGGACACTGTACTTCTAAGCCTTAAGTATAGACTCTGGAACAACATCTTTCTAGCGCCGTTGTCGGGGACCGAAGTTACAAAATCTTTTTCCCTGGGAAAATGACATTTGTTTTTCGTTGAAAGTGTTACCCTTTGATAGTGAACAAAGAGTACACACCTTTTAAGGTTTTCCAATCTTTCACTTGGCGACTCCACAAATAATAAACTGGCATCTGGTCGAAGGAATACCAGACAAAACCCAGATGGTAAGCAGATTACGCCTGTTACTAATCTCGAGAAGATTCTAAAGGTGAGAGGCTCTCTTAAGCCAACCGCTGTAGTTTACAAACTTAAAACCCCACAACTAAAGACTAAGATTTCTTCTGAACCCTCAACTTCACGCAATCCTCTCTTTGATACTAAAGTTTTAATGCCAAACTACTCTGAAGTTAGGAGTGAGACTCATCCGACAATCCCCTTAGTACACAAAGGAAAGGGCCCTCTTGAAAGTTCGTCGACAGTTGACATACCGTCTTTCCTTTAGTTAAATTTCCCGACCTAACCAAATTCTGAAGAGTGTGTTACACATTTTGTTTCCACACCCGTCGGTTCTCCTAATTTCATCTATTGCAAATCCAAGGAACTGAGTCCTCGTGTTCCTTATCTTTCCTCGTTAGATTTTCCTCTTCGCGAAGAAAATAAAGATTCACTTTTAATTTTCCAAAAACCCCTTTACAACTTCCCACAAATAACGATGGAAGCCGCCGGAGGAGGAGGTGGAGGGTTTATAGGAGGAGGTGGAGGGTTTATCAGAGGAGGAGGGGGAGGAGCCCCTCTGGGAGGAGCTGGAGGCCAAGGGCCTGCTCCCCCTCCCAGAGTGTTTGAAAAAGTTGCAGCCATATATTCTCCCTTAGTATTACCCATCCCTCTACATGACCTTCCCTAAAATTACATAAAAAATTTACCAAAATTCACCAGGGAAGGGGATCTGACCGCGACCGAACATATAAATTTCTTTGATCATTTCGTCCTAGGTATCGAACATGAGGATGAATATTCGAGAATTCTTGTCCAAACCTTTGAAGGCCAGGTCCAAACTTGGTTTCAGAGCCTACTTGCAACATCTATCTTGTCTTATGATGCTTTGGAAGATGCTTTCCTTAGACAATGGGGCGAGAGAAAAGAGCATCTATATTATTTAACCAAATTTGGGTCTTTAAGAAAAAAGAATTTAGAAATAGTCATGGAATTTATTCAAAGATTTAACAAACTGTATAACAAAATCCCAGTCGAGGTTAAACCGTCCCAACCTGTGGTGAAGGTAACTTTTGCAGGGGCTTTCAAACTGGATTTTGCACTCCTTTTGTGGGAAAGAAGGGGAGCCACCCTAAACTGAATGCAGGACGATGCTGTAGAAATTGAGTCTAATATGATGGCTTCTGATAAGCTTAAATATAAAATAGAAATGGGAAACCGAGAAACTAAACGCTTTAGAGAACAAGATAGTCCGTCAGGGTCTAATAGATCCACATATGACAGGGTAGAAGATATGGCCAGAGTAATTAAAGAACTGTCAAATAAAATATCCAGAATGGAGCTCGAACAGGCCAAAGATGACTCTTTCCCCAAAAGGGATTTCAAGAGGAACCCCAACCCCCCGAACCAGCAAAGACAAATAAAAAACAAAGATAAAAAAATACAAGCTCCCTTAAAGAATGAAATTTTTATAGGAGCGAACGATTTTCAAGACTTCGGAGATTCGGATAATGATGTCACAAACTTCGGTGATGACTGCACACAACCATATCTGACTCGAGAAGATTATGAAAAATCTCTAAACACGCAACAACTGTCAAATAAGGGTGAAGAAAGTGATCATACTGACCTTTGTGAATCTCAAAAAGAAACTGAGATGATAATGGCTGAGATCCAATTGAAGTACAACTTAAGATCTAAGAGTAAGCCCACCTCAACTGCTCAACCCAAGAAAATCCTCCAAAGAGGTCAAACTTATGAGCCTACTCCGGAAGAGAACTTATTACCCAACAACAAAGCGAAAGTAGTGAGCACACAAGAGTCCGGAGTGGAAAAAGTTGAGACCCAAGCACAAGGAAGCGAAACAGCCAATAAAATTACATCTTCAACCAGGACCATGAGTAGTAAAGCAGTCCAGATGAATATGTTTGAAAGGAAGGATTTCAAAATCTCGACCAAAGAAATAGACAAGGTGAGCGGAGCTTTCAGTTTTGAAAACGAGATAAATAAAATTAAGATACCAATCCCTTTGGTAGAATTAGTAAAAAACCCCATTTATCGGAAGCAACTTACCAAAGCGATGGGTGTCTCTGAGATAGAAATCCAGTCTGATGTTTTAAACCTGGAAGATGACAAACCTAACATCACTTTTGGTCGCCATTTTGAAGGGGCCAAAGACACCATTGCTCCCTTTTATATCACTTTAAATGTGTATGATCAATTGCTACATAATTGCATGTTAGACTCTGGAGCCTCCCATAACGTTATGCCTAAGATTATTATGGACAAATTGGGTCTCCAGATCACCCTACCTTATGGAGATATTTACTCCTTTGACTCGAGAAGGGTTAAGTGTATGGGGATGATAAAAGACTTGGTAGTTACCCTGGCACATGTCCCGGTTAAAAGCATCCTAATGGATGTGGTTATTGCAGATATTCCCCCTAAGTATGGCTTACTGTTGTCTAGGTCATGGGGAGCCAAGATGGGGGGTTCCCTTCAATTGGATATGACTTTCGCCACAATTACTGTGTTTGGTGGTCAATTTACTCGGTTGTACAGAGAAACGAGATTAGCATATATAGTGAGCGACCCCCAAAACCCAAACAATTTCCCTATTTACATTGTGAACCAAGATCTGGGAAATTGTATCTTGTCTTTTGATGATGGTTTAGATGGTTGTCTAGAGGAAAACGATATAGAGTAGGAAGATTCAAGTTACATGACAGAAGATCGGTGTAGCATCGGTGTCTGGAAAATGTATTTTGGCGGTGCCTCATCTTCTAAAGGGGTCGGTGCAGGAGTGCTTTTAGTGGCTCCCGAAGGTAAATTCGTTGTTCCTTTTTCCTACCGACTACAGTGGGATGTATATTATACTAACAACGTATGTGAGTACGAAGCACTGGTCTTATGATTAGAAGCTGCTAAAAAGCTAAAAATAAATAACTTAGAGGTATATGGAGATGCAGAGTTAATAGTCAAACAAATAAACCGACAGTACCAAGCCAAGCATCCCATATTAAGATAATACAGAAATTATTCCTAGGATCTTATGGAAAAAAATTTCTCATCCGTAAATGTCCACTTTATCCCTCACATAGAGAATTTACACGATGATGCATTGGCTAAAGAAACTTCAACCTTCTCTCCTCCCATGACTTTCAAATTGAAGTATCACATTGAAATCAGACACAGACCATCTATAACAGACAATATCCAACACTGGCAGGTCTTTGAGGATGACGAACAAATTAAGAAATTTCTTGAAGCAGTGGGTGAATTCTCCGAAACACATGTAGACCAAGGAAATCAAAATGACCCGATATGGATCATGCAAGAAGGGGAAGATCCTAAAGATTTCTGAGAAAAAATTGCGGATCATCGTATGCTGGTCCTTAAAAACAACCAGATTTCGAAAGGATTGATTCCTTTAGAAAGACTTTTTGATCAGAACGACGTACCTGTAAAATCCACTTTACAACCCCAACCAGAAGAAGTGGAGGACTGTGATATAGGAACTGAAGAAGAATCTAGGGTGGTAAAAATATCCAAGTTCCTTCCCCCCGAAATAAAAATTAAGTATAAAGACCTACTCAGACAGTATAAAGACATTTTCGCCTAGTCTTATGATGAGTTAAGAACATATGACACTTCCGTAATTGATCACAAGATACCTATGAAGCCTGGGGTCAAACCATTTAGGAAAAATCTTAGATAGATTAACCTCATTTTGTTACCTGTGATCAAAAAATAAGTTAAGAATCTTTTAGACGTGAAAATAATCGTTCCTCTGAGATATTCAAACTGGGTAGCCAACCTGGTCCCAGTCAGGAAAAAGAATGGGGAAATCAGACTGTGTGTGGATTTCTGAAACTTAAATAAGTTGTCTCTCAAGGAAAACTATCCACTGCCCAAAATGGACCATGTGTTAGAAAAGGTAGTTGGAGCAAACCGAATGTCTATGATCGACGGGTTCTCTGGTTATAATCAAATCGCCATGAATGAGCAAGACAAAGAAACAACTGCTTTCACCACACCATGGGGTATGTTCATGTATGGAAAAATGCCTTTTGGTTTGATGAATGTAGGGGCCACTTTCTAGCGTGCTATGGACATCGCTTTCATAGGAGAAAGGGATAAGTTCGTAGTCATTTACCTCGACGATTTCACGGTTTTCTCTAAAACTGACGAAGAACACTTGATGCATCTCAAACAGACTTTCAAAAAATGCTGCAGGTTTGGTCTATCCTTAAACACAAATGAATCTAATTTCGCCAGGTGAGAAGGTAATCTTTTGGGTCATATCGTATCTAGGGATGGAATCAGGATCGATCCTAAGAGAATTGAAGCAATAGATACTATAAATATTCCCATAAATGTAAAAGAGATTCAATCTTTCTTAGGAAGAATAATTTTTTTATGAAGGTTTATCCCAAATTTCGCCGAGATCGTAAAAATGATCACATGTATGTTGAAGAAGGACAGTGAAGTAAGATGGACAACCGAGGCCAAAGCATCGTTGGCACATATTAAGAAAGTCATAAGTGAGGCACCTGTGTTAGCGAGCCACGACTATCTAAAAGATTTTCTTATCTTCTCATTCGCCTCTGAACACACTATCACTGCGATGCTCCTACAAAAGAACGAAGAAGGATTTGAAAAACCCATCGTCTTTTTCAGTAAGATCCTTAGAGATGCAGAACTGAAGTATGATATAATAGAAAAACAGGCATACGCCATGGTAAAAGCGTTAAAGGCATTCAGAACGTATGTACTACACTCAAAGATAATTGCGTACGTGCCTACTAGTTTTGTGAAAGATATATTGGTACAGCCAGACAGCGATGGAAAAAGAGGGCGATGGCTCGCCAAAATCAAAGAACTTGATCTGGAAGTCAAACTGACCAAATTGATAAAGGGGCAAGGCCTGGCCAGACTCTTAGCTGAGTCAAATTTTAGAGCCCTAGATATCAATTGCTTGTAGGAAGGCGACGAAGACATGAACCTAAATGAGCTGGATGAGCAAACAGGCCCAAACAAGATTGAAGAGAAGTTCATATCATCAGGCTAGTATAGAGACATAGTATCATACCTGCTAACTCTAAAATGTCCAAATGAGCTATCACCATCAAAATCTAGGACTCTAAAAATTCATGCGGTTAAATATTGTATCGCTGAAAGTCAACTATATTGGAAATATCCATTCGGTTTCCTATTAGTCTATTTGGTTGAATCGAAAACTCAGTGGGTTATAGACGAATTTCATGAGGGAGTCTATGGGGGGCATCACACATGGAGGGATATAGCTTACAAGATTCTGAGGGCGGGGTACTACATGCCAAAACTCTTTTCGGACGTCAATGCCAAAGTCTGAGACTACAACCCTTGTCAACTATTCGCAGGTAAACATAAGCTCCCGGCGCTGCCTCTAGTTCCAGTCAAGGTGGAAGCCCCATTTCAACAATGGGGTCTAGACTTCATAGGCGAGATTAATCCCCATTCCAGTGCTCAACACAAGTGGATCTTAACCGCAACAGATTATTTTACAAAATGGGTGGAATCCATTCCGACCAAAAGGGCGATAGACTCGGTGGTAATCGATTTTTTAGAAGACAATATTTTGTCTAGATTTGGGTGCCCCCAAAAGATAGTTACTGACAATGCCCAAGCCTTTAAATATATGGCTATGATCAACTTCTATCAGAAGTATAACATCGTTCTCGACCATTCCACAACATATTACCCCCAGGGAAATGGATTGGCCGAATCATCTAACAAGAACCTAGTAAATATAATCAAGAAAGTATTGGATGAAAATAAAAGGTCTTGGCATGTGCACTTAAAATACGCATTGTGGGCGAACCACATAAGAAAAAAAAGGTCTATCAACATTTCTCCTTTTCATATGGTCTATGGGACAGATGCTATCCTACCTATAAACCTAGCGCTACCAGTAATGAAGTTATGGCAAGATCAAAATTAAGAACCCAATCATGTCACCAGGAGAATAAATCAACTGATCAAGATTCAACAACATAGAGTCAAAGTAGATGAAAAGATGCAGAAGTACCAAGATGACATGAAGGCATTATTCGACTGCAAAGCAAAGGACATATATTTCCTCCCAGGTGATTTAGTGTTGAGGTGGGATGCAAGAAAGGAAGAAGCAGCAAAACATGGTAAATTTGACCACCTCTGGTATGGGCCATTCAGGGTCTCGGCTTTGGAAGGAAAAAATTATTTCCTACTGGAAAATATAGATGGAGAAGTCCTCAACGCCCCTATCAATGGGTGGTATCTTAAGCATTATATGACGTAACAATCACTAGATTCAAAAAAATAAAATAATAAATAAATTACTATTTTGTGTACATATATATATTTTTCATTTAAACATTGCTCTTGATTTTCTTTTTCCATTCATGAACTTTCGACACATTTCGGATAGCCTCGATAATATTCGTATTTGCCTCTTACAAGATTCCAGCTGCATACAAAACAAGAAGGAGAAGTAAACTGGAAGTCGGTGTCAGAAATAAATTGGCTTTAACAGGTGATACCTAAGAAATTTCATATTGCACAAAGAAATTGAAATGAAAATGTAAAAATGAGATTTCTCAAAAGACATGTTCTAAAGGACTATTAAAGAAAACCGAGGTAACCTCACTCAAACAACAACATTAGCTGAACTGATAAATAACACAATTGTTTCTTGGTTTAATAGCCTATGAAAAAATCAAGACAAATTAAATGATTCACCAAATTTAAAAGCAGTCAGTCAAATTAAAGTATCCCCGATAATATATACAAGAGTCAGTTTTGAATTTTTACCTCTGTATTTTCAGTCAGTAAGTCACTACCTGACATCCTTTCTATCTTTGAGTTTACCTTTTAAAAAAGTCACCATCTTTCTGTTTCATATAAGAAGGGATAAGAGTTTTTCTCGTTTCAACCTCATGATCTTCAAATCAGATTGTGGAAAGAAAGCGTGTCTTCACAACTACTCGATCCCTTGCTAAGCAAAGGAACGTTTAAAGTGATCCTAACTTTCCTAGGTTTTTCAATGACATCGGAGGATTGAGGCTTGCTCAAATAGAATTCCCTAACAAAGTTATTTACCCTTTTTTCCCTAAGAACGAAGGTGTTGTGAAGGTCAAGGGAAGGTTGGTACCGAGTAATCAAAGTAAGTTGACAGACCTATGATGCAAAATATTACACAGATATCATCCCTGATACAAACTGATTGCCCCCATCTTCGCGCTCTAAAAATAAAATTATAAGACAGGTGGTGAAAGGAAATTTAGAAATGATTTCCCCCACCTAGTCCAAGAGATGATGAAAGGAAACTTAGAAATGATTGCCCTCATATCAACATTTAAATGCATAAATATATTCTGAAGTGGTGAAAGGAAATTCAGTAAGAGGGGCCAGATAACTTCACCGGGGTACTGAACAGGCTCGCTGGTAGTGAAGCAATATCTGAGATATCTGTAAGGTTGTTATACATGAATATCACTCTACTCTGGTAACCAATTCTTTTTAAAACCTGATGCACATCCCAAATTCAGACGGGACTTCCCAATTATGAACATATAATCTAATTCTTTTGATGCAAGCCAATAGCCGCAAGATCTGTTGGGTCTCCTAGGACTGTTTTGATTGTCTTGAAGCAGACCTAAATTTAGTAGCGGGAAAGGGAAATTTTTGAAAGGGACTAGAGCTAAGTTTAAAAAGAGTATCTAATTTTTAAAAAAATGCTTTTCAAGGTAAAGAACAAGGTATCTTTCCCCCTTCGATACCCTGTTCTCAGGAATCTTTTTTCCTGATTGAAGCTATTGACTCCATTTACCCAATATTGGCACGTGGTATACTATTCTTCCTGCCTTACAAGAAAGTGGGATCCCTAGTTGGAGCCTATGTTGGAGCTGCCTTTGTTTTTCTAGCACGTCACAAATTTCATTTTTTAATGCTCGAAATCAAAAATGGTTTTCGTATTTTCCGTCTATGGTTTCAAAATATCTTAAGCTTTATCAACGCAAACAACGATGATTATTGTACTCTCGAGGCAAGTCCTACCTTTCGTAAAAATGTTTCCTCTTTTTGTTCTACCTCGGGATCTCGTAGGTCAGATACTATAAGTCATGTAGTTCACATGCCCCGAGCTATGAAATGGCGAAATCGTTTTAATTTTTCACTTAGGACAGTAATGAGGGTAAAGTTTTCCCTAACCCATGATTAAACGTCGTCGAGGTTTCGCACCTCGGCATTCACCAAACCCAAAAATTTATTGTCGTAGCGCCGATAGATGAGAACACGAGGTCCTTATTTTAATAACTCGTGTGAAGGTCAAAAGTAAAAGCTAAACCATGGTAACATTCTGTCGACAATTCGCCACTCAACATTTTCTTTTTTAAAAGTTATACTATCTAAAACCCGACTCACGAGATCATGATAAGGGTGTGAACATAATTAATTAATCAATTAATCCAAGTTTATCTTCCCTTTTAATTAAGTCATGTTATCGCGATCTCATGGTTTCGCAGCTCGGCATGCAGACTTCCCGGAAACTTACCTTCAAACCTCCAAGCCGCGATACGACGAATATAAATAATAACAAAATTAATTGAGCCCCTAATCATGATTATGTTTTTATTAACCAAAGTTGATCATCCCAGATTCGGGTGTTAGAAGTTCAAAGTGTTAAAGTAAAATCCCCGATATAACGAGTACCGAAACATTGATTAACGTTGGTAAAACCGGATAAATTAAGCTAAATCAATGCATATCCCGTTTTTTGATGCCTACATGATTTACGAGGTAGCCTTATTCTTTCCATATGCCAACTGACATTTTAAACCACCAAAATTTATGACATTAATGAGGAAATAGGGCAAATCGATGAATATAAGATCGGATTTTTATGGCAAAATTTATTTCTAAACATGATTTGACATAATTGTTTTGAAAGGTACCGAGTTTTCAAATATATATAAGAGATGTGGTTCATTATAACAAATGCATTTTCATATTACGCAGAGCACATTATCTCTAAGCAAGATGACTTCTGTATGTATACGTATTTCTATCGTAGAAGAGCTAAAGCACAATCTCCAGCCATGGCTCCGCGAAAAGCATCCAAAGTCAATGTTGAGGTTTCAGGACAAGGCTCAGACAATGTCACTGATACTTCGCCTTGAAGTATTGACTCGGTTTGGAATTGGTCATTTGTTTCAGATGTTTTGCAGGCCGAATTGGTGGATTATTCCGATGACTCCAGCGACAACGAAAAAGATGATATAACCACCAAGTATAAGATCGTCATCCAATCCGAAATGCACAAAGTAGCAACCATGCCACGATTGCTTCCATATTATGACATGGTCTGATGGGCATTAGACCATGTGGACATACCGACCAGAACCATCATGAACGAGCAGAAAGTCACCATCGGGACTTTCAGGCCTGAACATCTGCAAGCCATGTATAAGCTGCCTACAATGTTCGAGTATACATATGGCGACGAATTCTTGGATGAGTTCAAGCAAAAGGAATGCGTATAGTATGATAAAACCATGTCCAGTTTAATAAGAGATTGGGTTTCGAATGCCGCAAAGTTCAGAGCTGATAGCCACGGCATACATTTAATAGCTTCATTAGAACCACAATACAAGTATGTTTCCATGATGACATGTAGGTTATACGGGAGAGAGGACACCTCACTTTTTTTTCTTTCGTGGGTGCCTCTAATGTTTCGGGTCGCCGAAGGCGGTTCCTTCGACTGGGCGAAAATGATGTCCGATAGCTTGACCAGTCGGGTCACAGAGTATCGGTCACAGAAAGAGGGTGGAAAGGCGTCTTCATTTTTCATGTCTG
>ML790693.1:500528-526250 GCA_009831015.1 Picea engelmannii
TATATATATATATATCATTATCATAAATTAAGTTATCTGGTCTTCTACAATATTAATATTAATATTAATATTGATGTTGTTAATTGAATACTTATATTTTTATAAAATACAATGTTATACTTTAAGTGTTTTCTTAATTCATTAAAATTATCAAATATCCTTTGGATATCAAGATAATAATATTTATATATCACTATCTTACTTGAACTTCCATATTTAACTTTATAAATACTCATAATTTCATAAATAATTGCAATACTAATTGAAATGATAAGCCTTGAATATGTTTAACTTTATCAACATATTACATTAAATACGTAAGTCTATGGTAATTTTTATGGTAGTTTGTATATAGTATAGTATATATATATATAATAAACTATATGCATATAATGTTATGATATATATTAATTGATATATTATAAATCATGATTACAAAGTTTGTTATTTATATGAATCAATAATGAATTAATGAGTTATTGTAACTTGTTTTGTAGGCATGGGCCTCGCGGATATAAAAGGTTATCTTTTTCATCTCGTTTTATTTAAGGTAACCTTAAAGAGATTTTTCAAGCTATTGAATGGAAGAGTGCCTTTTGCCACTGCAACGTGTTTGGTGTAGAACTTCTCGTGCTTATCAGAAAACTTAACTTCCACGCAAGTATAATACATCCTAAACAAATATTATCCATTGAATGACCTAGTTTATATTCAAAGTTGAGCCAAGAATGACATAGTTTATATTTATACACTGGTTAAAACAAATAACTTATTGTTTTCTCCCCTCTAGGAAGTATGATCGACAACAGATACTTCCTCTTCTTCTTTTTCTCAATTGCATGTCTATGATGATTGATATATATTCTCCACAGGTCCAAGGGGACATTCTTGTCCTGCAATCTTGAGTAGGTATTTAGATTCAAATATTCTGTGGAGGAGATGACCAACATCAGGCTATGATTTTTTTCCCGTTTTTTCATGGGGGAGAAATAAACTAAATGATAAACAATGGTGGATTCATATCTTGCCTATTCAGTTCCTTTTGTTGATTGCATTTTCCAATCACTGATATAAGTATTATAGTGAAAGAACCGGGCCAAGGATATGCCGCGGAGATTCCAAAAAATGTCAACTTCTAATCAAGGCAAGATTAGCATGAAGATAGATCGTTTAGTTTTGATTCCATCTATGCTTGAAGCTTTAAACACATGTAAGAATGGAGAACGCTACTTTTACCTGAACAAAGAGCATTTAGGGTTCAAAACCCTAATTATTCATATCGCACGAGGCCTATAAGCTAGAGGAATTTGCGGTGATTCTGAGTTTGAGGTGGATTTTGAGTTACTGGTAGGGTTTCCTCCTGTTATTGAACCATATGCTCATTTGTATAATTTGCTTGTTGTCACCCATAGCTCTTTATATAGTCATCTAATTGAGCTTCAGGTCAAGCCCCAGTTTTTTGCTTTGCGGTGGTTTTGTGTGTTCTTTGGTCGAGAATTTGTGCTACAAAATGTAGTGTTTGTGGGATGTAATATTCTGAGTACCCAACAGCCAGACATATTTGGCCGAAGATATATCCCTGCAAACAATATTGCACTCTCTCCTTGCAGTGCCTTTATTTCACCAATGGCCGTTTCAATGGTCCTGGAATTAAAATCAACATTGCTTGCTTAATTTTCTAGGCAACGCAGATGTCAGAAGGTTCATAAAAAATGCTATGTCACTTCAACCTCTTTCCAAGACTATATTTCATTATTGTTACTCACAAATGAAAGACAGAAGAAATAAGGACAGAGGAGCATTAAATATGATGAAGTCGCCATTAAGCAGCCATATCGCAACTTCAAGATATAATGATCCCCTGACATATCAAACAAACAAGGACGAAATTCTTCTTCACTCCGATCCACATCCACATAAGGTTGTGCAGTATATATAAGAGCGCCAGATCCATATCAACAAGATTTGAGTTTTGTCAAAATGGATATAATATATTCCAGTAAGTGTTTAGTTTCGAGTATAAAGATAACATAATTTTGGTTATTCGATGCATGGAGATGGTATTCGACTTCCTCAACCACAACTCAAAGTTGTCAAAATTGATATAATATATTCCAGTAAGAGTTTAGTTTCGAGAATAAAGATAATATAATTTTGGTTATTCGATGCATGGAGATAGTATTCGACTTCCTCAACTACAACTAAAAGCTATCCCTTCGGTCAACATTTGTTCCGAATAATCAGTATAAGCCATGAATGTAAGCATGTAGGCCCTTAATATTGTTCTACCATTTTTCATCGCTGTCAATTCCAGAAAGATTTTATGATGGGAGAAACCGCCATTCACCATTTCATTTCTTGGAATTGCATTTACACTCATTTTACTCTTTTTTTTGATATAGCACAAATCAAATTTACCACCTAGACTTACAAAAGTTTGTTTGTCCGGGAAAAAATTGATAATATGTGACAAGTGTCACTTTAAATAAATGTAAGAATTAGTTTATTATGCTGTTGGCAAAGTAAATTCCCACAAAATGAGCATTTGGAATATTTATAATATTTTTGGTTGGGGAGTTAGTTACGTGAAGTAACTGGGAATAATTATAATATTTTTACTTGGGGAGTTAATTACGTGAAGTAACTGAAACCAGCACTGACAAAATTTAAAAGGGCAGCCCAACAATCATTGAAAAAAGTTTAAAAGGGCAGCCCTGGGTGATTTGATATAATTCGGGCTGAGTCTCTGAAAAATTATGAAGACTTATGAAGACCTGTAATAGTTTTCTCTGCACTTTATTATCTTTTACACTATTTTTATATGACTAGAGCATTCCTCTTTTATTATCGTCTAGGAAGTTATTTTTGATGCATGTTTTACATGTTTAATATTATTAACCTATTTTTCTTTCTCATCTTTCATTAAGATTCTGATTATATCTACTTAAATTTAGGATTGATGGAGGGTTGAATTTTACAATATGTATTCCATTGATGGTGATGGTGGGTTGATGATGTCTGTATTTGACAATCCATATTGTAAAATTCAACCCTCCAAATGGTTTCAAAAAAGTTTGTTTGAATTAATATTAGACAATGTCATTATATAAATGGGAAAGTTTTGTATTCCATTGTATTACTTATAAATCAATGGATATATTTTTTTTCAATTATGTAAATAACATACATCTATTAAAAAAAATTGTCTGAAATTCATTTTTGGTTGGATTTATTAGTAATATTGTTGGTTCCAAAAACTTAAAAAAAAAAATGGATGTATGTGTTTTGTTTTTGGTACTAAACATTCATCATGTTTATGATTATTTTTTCTAAACTATTCCTGTTTATAAGTTTTCCTCCAATATATACTAATACTTATTTAAATCCAATGTCATAAAAATACAAATCTGAATGGGATCTATGTGGAAAATAGTTTTATTTTACAGAAAAATTATTCTTTGTTTTCTGTATATCTTTGCCCATGTTGCTAGTTTTTCTTTTTTTACAATGCTATTTATCCTTATGATTTTAAGATGTAAATTTTTTGTTTATTTCATTTTATAAATTCTCTTATTAAATGTGTTCATTTTATTATTTGAAAACTTTTTCATATGATAAATTATATATACAATGGGCCTAATGGTTAAGACTCTGTGTTTACTCATTGGTGGTAAATCCATAAGAGGTAGGGTATGCACACCTCTGGAATCAGCACACAAAGGATATCCCTTCTCCCACAAAAAAAGATGTCTCATACATTAATTTGGTGTTTGGATAGGCCATAACTTTAATATTAGATTAATATATTTTTATTGTTATACTTGCTAGCACTCGATAATTTCTTTGGGCTACATCAAAGAAAGGCCAAGGTAACCTACAAACCAACTTTAGATTGTATTCTGAACTATACAATAAGCAACAATCTGTTGATATTATGGTAGCTTTGGGAGGTATGAACCTCTATTGTGACCTATGATGAGATTAGAATATTCTAGAAGGAAGCAAAGTAGTAAAGGAAACCCTAGACGACATGTCCACTGAAGAAATATAATTAATGTGAATTAATTAGTACCTAGAAGGAAAATTCGGCCCTAGTAAGTCTTTCGGACCACTATAAATATAGGGAGCCAGTTCTCATTATTCACACTTCTCAGAATTGCGGAAAGTAGTTTTTGAGCACTGCACTTGGTAGTTTTGTGCGCAAGTTTTTGGGGAAGGTGTTGCACTAGTTTCTGGGTGGGACTATCTGATCATCTTGGTTTCTATTCTTTCTTGGTGCATTAGCCTTGCTTGGGTATTGATTGCTACCAGTATTCTTCTCTATCAAGTTCAAGGTGCTCGAAGGGTGGCTTCGGCCTATGGTTGGGTGACAAGGGTATTGTCAATGGTAAAATGAGCACAATCTTTCATATTCTAACAGGTTATGGGCGCACACCTCCTTCATTCAGTATAAACGCTGGAAGGAAGCATAACCACTAGCGTATTGAGCTCGTTGAGGAATTACTGCTAGGGTTACTAGCATAAGTAGCTTCCAAAGACACTGTTGCTAGAGTTACTAGAAGCAGTTGCAAAAACCCTAACCTCAGATCCGACACCTTGCAATGGAGCATCTCACTTAAAAAGAGGATATTTAGATGCACCCCAAATCAACGCACCTTTTGGCTCTCTCAGAAGATTGAAATGACGAAGTTGAAGTTTTGGATCAAGGCATGACCAGTTACAGTCAACTGAATACATGTGTGAAACAATCAGTCTTTTACACTACTCAACACTTACTGGAACGATTGAATATGACATGTGGATAATCGATAGCAGAGCTTCTAGGCACATGACAAGAGATCAAGCCAGACTCTCAAACCTAAATGAGAAGTAGACCTCGTACAAGGTAGAGCTTGGAGACAAAACCACTTACCCTATGGAAGGATTTGGACAAGCCACCATCAAAATGAAAAAGGGTAATTATGTTCACTTAAGCAATGTTTTATATGTACCTAGTTTAAAAAAGAATCTTGTATCAATATCTTGCCTAGAAGACAAGGGAAACATAATAGATTTCATGGATGGAAAAGTGTTATCATGACATAAAGACTCTAGCATAAAGAATGCTAGGGTTATCAAAAGCCGTGAAAGAAATTTGTACAGACTACTAGAAAAAAATGAAGAAGATCTTGTACATGACGAAGTCAACCCTAATGAACTTTGGCACAGAAGGTACGCTCGTATTAATTATCAAGCATTACTCTTTCTCAAAAGAATGGTTGAAGGAATACCAAAGTTGCAGTCTACACATGAAGGAATTTGCAAAGGATGTGCCCTTGGGAAGAATATCAAGAAACCATTCCCAAGAAGCAATAACAGATCTAAAGAGATTCTATATCTAATACACTCAGATGTTTGCGGTCTGATGCCAGCAAAATCTCTAGGAGGATATTCTTACTATGTAATATTCATAGATGAGTTTTCAAGAAAGACATGGCTATACCTACTGAAGAAAAAAGATGAAGTATTCAACAAGTTTCGGGAATTAAAAGTAGAGATAGAAAACCTCACGAACAAGAAGATCAAGACATTAAGAAGAGATAATGGAGGAGAATACACCTTGAAGGAATTCGTTGCATTCTAAAAATCGGCAGGGATTAGGAGGGAGTTGATTGTTCCTCATAATCCTCATCAAAATGGTGTAGCAGAAAGAAAGAACAGATCTATTGAAGAAACCATTAAAGCCTTATTGAATGATCAAGGTCTGTCCATGTTATTATGGGGAGAAGAAACAATGACAACAATATATGTGAAGAATAGAAGTCCTCATCATATATTGAAGAACATGACACTAGAAGAAGATTTCTTAGGTAAGAAACCTAATGTGGAAAATCTAAGAATATTTGGATGTCCTGTTTACTCCCACGTTCCCAAGGACAGGAGGAATAAACTAGAACCTTCAGGAAATAAAGGGATATTCGTGGGATATAGTGATTCATCCAAGGCTTACAGAATATATATTCCAAAAAAACACAAGATCGAGGTCAACAAAGACGTAAGGTTGAATAAAAGGATGGCCTTTAGGAAATACATCGAAGAAAATATAGAAGAAGAAAAGATTGAATAACTTAACGAAGAAAGCACAGAAAACGTAAATGAAGAAATGGAACTACCTGATCATCCTATGGAGCCATCTAAAAACATTGATTCAGATAGCATACCTAAGACTAAGAAAAGACCAGATTGGCTTGAAGCTACCTTACAAGACGCAGAAAGACTCAAGGTTCCAGAAGGAACATTCAAAAAGAGTAGAATACCTAAAATATTCTCAAGTTATGCAGCATACATGACAAAGCTTCTATATGAAGAACCTACCATATTTGAAGAAGCAATTCAAAAGGAACATTGGAAATAAGCTATGACAAAAGAGCATCAATCCATTATGAAAAATGAGGTATGGGAAATCGTACCAAGACCTAAAGAAAAATCGGTGGTAACTTCAAAATGGGTGTACAAGATCAAACATGCAATAGATAGAAGTGTGGATAAATACAAGGCAAGATTCGTAGCTAGAGGGTTCTCCCAGAAGGAGGGAGAAGATTATGACGAAACATTTTCTCCAGTTGCTAGATATACTTCCATCAGAGCTATCGTATCTCTTGCCACTTCCATGGGATGGAACTTACATTAGATGGATGTAAATACAACTTTCCTCAATGGAGCTATTGAAGAAGAAGTATATATTGAACAAGCTCAAGGTTTTGAGATACATTCCAGAGACAGTCACGTTTTCATATTGAAGAAAGCTCTATATGGACTCAAGCAAGATCCAAGGGTTTGATATGTCAGAATGGACAACCATCTAACAAGACTTGGTTTCTCCAAGAGTCATGGAGATCCAAACCTTTATTACAAAGTCGTGGACAATGCACCTGTGATTCTACTATTATATGTTGACAATCTATTCATAACATGTGAAGAATCTCTCATTATCCAGTGCAAGAAGGAATTAGCTTCTGAATTTGATATGAAATATCTAGATCTCATGCACTATTACTTGGGACTAGAAGTATGGAAGAAATGTGGTGAAGTATTCCTTGGAAAAGGAAAGTACACAATAAAGATTCTTTAGAAATTTGGAATGATGGATTGTAATTCCATGGGCAGTCCTATGAATGTGGATATAAGAAAAGTGAAAGTTCTAGATTCTGATACAGTGGATCCATCTCTATATCGACAACTAATTAGGTCATTGATGTATTTGGTAAATACTCGACCAGGCATTTTATTTGTCGTAAATACACTAAGCCAGTTCCAGGTGGAACCAAGACATGAGCATTGGATAGCTGCAAAGCATGTATTAAGATATATTCATGGAACAATAAAATATGGTTTGAAATATACTACATCCAGCAATATACAACTCAATGGATTCACAGACTCAGATTGGGAAGGAAGTGAAGAAGACAGAAAGAGCACTTCAGGTGTGTGTTTCAGCTTGGGCTCCACTATGATATCTTGGGGCAACAGGAAACATAAGTCTGTCACACTCAGCACAATAGAAGCAGAGTATATCACAGCATGTGAAGCATGCACTGAAGAAATATGGTTAAGGAACTTAATCTTTGATTTATTTGATTAGATTCTAGAATCGACCATAATATATTGTGATAATCAGAGTTGTATAAGATTATCAGAACAACCCATGTTTCATGAAAGGTCGAAACACATTTAGATCAAATACTACTTTATTCGAGATAAAGTCTAAGAAGGAGAGGTAAACTCAAGTATATCCCCACTGACGAGCAAACAATAAACATTCTAAAAAAACTTCTATCCAGAATAAAGTTTGCATATTTTTGAGAGAAGATGGGGATCGTGGAAATAACTCCCTTAGATGAAAGGGAAGACTCTCTAGGTTCAGAGGGAGAACTAAAATATTATTGAAAAATATTATTGAAACATTTATCATTGTGATTGAAAAATAGTCCAGATTGGACAGATTCTTTCCTGTCCAAAGAGTGGATTGAGATTTCTGACAGACAATAATTTCCCATTGTGGTTAACATGAGATATGGTCTAGATTGCGTATGTATCATAGAAAATGACTTCCCATTGTGGTTAACATGGGGAGTGGTCTAGGGTAGTCTCTCTTCTTGAGGGTTACTCAAGAAGACTCGCCCGCCTCGCCAGAAAGTGATTTCTCATTGTGGTTAACATGAGGAATGCTATGTTTTGGAGGTTGATGCAGGACAGTCTTTTCCTCTTGTATTTAATAGAGGAAATGGTCCGAACAATCATTCCTTAGGGTTTATACATTATATCCAGGGTGCACTTTGATTAGTGTAGGAGGAATGGCCCAGGGTGGGAAATGGTCCAGGCTCAGTAATCAGGGAGAGGCATTCCTTAGGGTTTATACATTCTCTCCAAGGTGCCCTTTGATTAGTGTAGGAAGAATGGCCGAGGGAGGGGAATGAACCAGGTTCAGAAGACATGACAATTATTCTTCCTTGTTTGATAAGAATAGTTCAGATATCTCATTGTTCTACTCTGAGGGAAGATATTGTTTCATATCTCACAGACATGAGGGAAAGATTGGCCCATATGATTCAATTTATTTTAACAATATTTTTCTGTGCAGGTTGGCATCAGATGATTGTTATGGAGACTGTTTGTCTCTATATAGTAGAGATATACTACTGTGGTGGATTTGTTCCACTGTTTTTCACTATGTGTCACGGTTTGAGTAGTTGCATGCTACCATGGATAAAAACATGTGTTTTCTATCAATTGATATTGTACTAGTTGTCATAGGAGACTATCTAGTTGGATAATAATGACAATGCTCATGATACTTTGAGTTGAATGGTCTGTTTGTGCTCAAGACCATACCTCCCTATATAGGAGGGAGTGTTGATATTATGGTATCTTCGGGAGGTATGAACCTCTATTGTGACCTATGACGAGATTAGAATATTCAAGAAGGAAGCAAAGAATTAAAGCAAACCCTAGACGAGATGTTGGCTGCAGAAATATAATTAATGTGAATTAATTAGTGCCCAGAAGGAGAATTTGTCCCTAGTAAGTCTGCGAGACCACTATAAATATAGGGTGACAGTTCTCATTATTCAAACTTCCCAGAATTGTAGAGAGTAGTTTCTGCGCACTGCAGTTGGCAGTTTTGTGCGTAAGTTTTTAGGGAAGGTGTTGCACCAGTTTCTGGGTGGTACTATCTGATCATCTTGGTATCTATTCTTGCTTGGTGCATTATCATTGCTTGGCTATTGATTTCTACCAGTATTCTTCTCTGTCAAGGTCAAGGTGCTGGGAGGGTGGATTCATCCTATGGTTGGGTGACAAGGGTATTGCCAATGCTAAAACAAGCACAATATTTCATATTATAACACAATATTCAGTTAAAAATCATTGTGTGTGGTGAGAGAAAAGAACATGAAGCTACTTGGACCACTGCTAGGGATGAATTCAAAGTTAAATTAGAAGAAATACGGTTTGTCTAAATGACGTGAATCTAGAGCACTGCGCTCTAAATTCTAGATTCGAAATCACGTTTCGATTTAGACAGAGATTACATATATTAATATAAAGAGCACATGAAATCACATACATAAATAAAAAATGCAATACATCAGACTACCACCGTTAGAATATTTTCATCAAAGATTCACGACTTTTGCATTAAGTTTCAATCAGATCAAAAAAACTACAAACAATAGTCATTGTCTACACTATTTTGAAAACCAACCCCTTTTACTTGAAAATGATCCCCATATATAGAAAAGTAATGTCACCCTTGGCTTCTAGGGTCGAACTACTCTCTCCTAGAATCATGGATCCAATTTCTTTCAAAGCGAACAATAACTTCAACGGATTTACTAAAAATAAAAAACCTAACTTTGCCAAATCATAATCATAACTGAAATATTCTTTACAATCATTTATCGTGATCAAAATTCGATGATATGGTTGTGATAAGTCATCATGTGAATTTCTGGACACTCTGTAACCCTTGCACAACAAGTCTGTAATGCAACAGTAACCTACAACAAAAAACGCAGCAGATTGCGCAACAAAATTGAAAAATAGGCTTTAAATATGACATCATATCTCAGTAATAAAAAACTATTTTTCGAAACTGAGAGAGTTTTTTGTATCTAAGCTTGTTATAAAGAAAAACCTCTCTCTGTTTCTTGAAATTCATCCGCATCTAGCCGGAATACGTGTTGCAAAAAAATGTCTCGGATAGGAAATCCTGAAAACTGAAACATAGGGCTCAAAGATTCCTTTGAATCTCCCAATCCATGACACATTTTTAAGATCTAAGAGATTTTTTTATTATTTGGTTTGTCCTCGAAAAAAATCTCTCGACAATTTCCAAAATTCCTCTCGAGTTGGTCATACATTGATTTTGAAGTTGACTCGACTAAACCAGTCATTTATGCAACGTGATCTGTAGCCTGTGCACAGGAAAATCCTTTGTGCGAAAGAATCCTCTATGCAAAAGAATCCTATATGCGACAAAATCCTTTGCGTGATAGAATACTTTGTGCAACGAAATCAACTACGCAATGACATCCTCTGTGCGACAACATCCTATGCGTGACAACATCCACTGGACAATGAAATCCACTACATGATGAAATACATTGCGTAATCAAATCCACTACGTGACAACATTTGATGCACGACAACCCCTGCGTGACAAAATCCACTATGCAATGACATCCTCTACCCGACAACATCCTATGTGTGAAAACATTCACTGCGTGATGAAATCCATTGCATGACGAAATCCATCCTATGCGTGAAAACATCCACTGTGTGTCGAAATCCACTACGCGACGAAATCCACTGTGCGATGAAATCCACTGTGCGACAACATCCCATGTGTGACAACCCACTGTGCAACAAACTACACTACGCAATGAAATCCATTGCATGACGAAATCCATCCTATGCGTGAAAACATCCACTGTGTGTCGAAATCCACTACGCGACGAAATCCACTGTGCGATGAAATCCACTGTGCGACAACATCCCATGTGTGACAACCCACTGTGCAACAAACTACACTACGCAATGAAATCCATTGCACGATGAAATCCACTGCCCGACAAAATCCTTTGCGTGATGAAGTGCTCTATGCAACACATAGGGAATTTTGTAGCACACAGTTGCAAATGAAAATGGAAATAATAAATGATAAGCTTCCTTTTGAAACTTACACTTTGAGATGTTAGATGATGCCAGACATAAAACAAATATGGGTCCTAAGAGGCATGACTTTACAAATTGATGACAAACCTCTAACCTTAGCTATGAAAATCATGGTGCTAACTATACCCATCATTATTAACTTTGTTATTGTCAACTTTGTTACAAAATAATTATAAAAACAAAGAAAACGTGTGTTTGTTTCCACTTGATTGTTCACCTTGTTTCACCTTAAGTATTTAGACATAATTTATATTCAAAGATTAAAATAGAAAATCCATGTAATAAATTGTTATAAACCTTATGAAGATTGAAAACAACCCTTTTGAGAATTTTGTTTTTCATTGGGAGATATGTCTTATTTCCTAAAATGGGTATTAATATCATGTTTTTAGAAAAAATGTTGTCAAATGATGACTTGCATACACATTCTAGTTAAGTGGTTCATGAATTTCTTTGTTTGATTCTTTACATATACATGTTGTTTTATTGTAAAAAAAAATTCTCATATATATATATATATATATTCATTTCCTATGAAGCAATCAAGTATATAATTTTATTATTTATGATTTTTGTTCTTTTGTTATTTTATCATGGAATTTATAAAAAATTTCAATCATTCTTATTTTCATAGTAATTTAAATGTGTATTAGAAGGTATTTACATTTTACTATGTAATCCAATTGTCAGGTCAATGGGATTATTGTTATTGGTGGTTTAAAAATGTTAAAAATAATCAAATATATTTTTCTATAATATTATTTTATATTTGAATTAATAAAAAACATTTATATTTTTTATATTTATAAAAAATATATCAATGAAAAAAATATCTCAATTATTAAATTTATTTTACAATTGAAGAATAACCTATTGTTCAATGTTTTTGTAAAATTCTCATTTTTCACTTAGGATAAGTATAGAACTAGAACTATTGATCATTTGTTACTTGCCTTTAATATTTGCTGAATTGTTTTTCACTAGATTACTTCTTAACTAACTATAATAATAACTAGAATATTTAATTAAAATATGCATTATGGAAGTGATTTATATATTGAATTATTTTTTCTTCAATGGAGGAAATTGTTTATAGCAAGTTGACTAATTTGCAAACTAATTCGAATACTTGTAAGTTCATGTTTCTATTAGATATACATATGGTCATATTTTTATTAAAGTTAGATTTCTTTGTTATTGATAGTTTACAGAGTATATGGTTGGTTTTTAGGTGAGCAATTGATTTTTTTGAACATTTATAATTTATTTTATTATTTAAATGAAGAAAACATTAATTTTTATGCAAATTAGTTTTCACATTGTTATAAGTGTTAAAATATATTTTTCAATAATGATATAATCCATAATAAAACTCCTCAAGTTAACTAAGGAAAAAACAAATGTATTTATGCTTATAATCATTGATATGGATTGTCAATGGTCATCATTTTGTTAATTTAGATGTTTATAATTTATTGTTGTTTTCACATTTCAATATGATCATATTTTCATTGAAACTAGTTTTCAATTTCATTTACGATGGAGTTTGTGTTGGATAAACAATTGATAATTTTGATTGTTTATAGTTTGATGTTTCTTTAAGTTAAACATAGAAAACAAACATATTTATATTAACTTTTCAATAATAAGAAACATTGTAATAATTTTTATTTATTTTTGTTTCAATAAATTTGAGGTGGCCTATTTATAATAGAAAGTGAGAAACATCATTATTACTATTGTTTATATATTTTATTTTAAAAAATTGTTAATTGTTATTGTATATGCAAAAATTTGATGTATATATCATAAATTAAGTTATATTTTCTTTTACAATATTAATATTAATTGAATACTTATATTTTTATGAAATAAAATGTTATATTTTAAGTGTTTTCTTAATTCATTAAAATGATCAAATATCTTTTAGATATCAACATAACAATATTTATATATCATTATCTTACATGAAATTTCATGTTTAACATCAGCATAACAATATTTATATATTATTATTTTTCTTGAACTTCCATGTTTAACATCAACATACCAATATTTATATATCACTATCTTTTTAAAGCTTCCATATTTAACTTTATGAATAATCATAATTTCATAAATAACTACATTACTAATTAAAATTTCAAAACTTATTTTCATTTAAATACATTTATACTCAAAACTTATTTTATTTAAATACAGTTACAGTCTTGCTAATAGTAATTTTTTTTTATCAATATTATAATATTGATAATTATCCATCAACAAAAAAAATTATCAATCCATAAAATTTCTTAGAGAAGATAATTATCAATATTATCAATCCATAAAATGTCTTAGTGAAGATAATTATCAATCCCATAAGAAATTTAATGGAAGATCTTACACATTTATAGTTCTAATTGCAAAACGTGTCACTTCGATATTTCATACAAGATATTTGAAAAATGCTTAAGACTAACTTGAACAGTCTACGATAAAAGTATAAAAATATAAAAGTTTTCTTATTTCATACGAGATATTTGAAAAGCGCTTAAGACTAACTTTTACACGTTAGGGTAAAAGTATAAAAAAATTCTTATGAAATATCTTACACATTTAAAAAAACTGTCACCATATTTGAAAAGTGCTTAACACTAACTTTGACCGCGTCTGGTAAAGATATAAAAATATAAAAAATATACTCATTTGTGGCTTGTTTGATCTCATTACCTATTAATCAATTTGCTTGCTCGGTAAACAAAATTTAAAATAATTCATACTAACCGTCCAAAAACGGAAATCTCTTTCGTGAGATACAATAAAATGATGACTTAGAAGCCTCTAGTTATTTGTCTATGCGAACACTCAAATCCTATGTGATGCTTTAGGTGGACTCGCTTTCACATGGTGTACTTAGGGTTCCAACAGCCTCCTAAAATGTCATTCATAATAAAAAAATTGAAGCAATTCCCAGTAACACACCTGGTTTAATTTTCTGAGAAAATGGCCCTGCAGTGGATGTCGAACAAAGCATGCCGGTTGATGCTACCAAAGAGATATCGAACAAAGTCACTATTTTAAATCATAAATGCCCTTCACCATCAGATCGGGTCTGTGCTCTGGCGGAAGGGTAACCAGCAGATCTCAGACATCATCTTTCAGACATCATGTTTATCTGTTTCTGTGCTTCTGTCCGATCCGATGATTGGAACAATCCACGGGGCTGAACCTGCATCAGCTTGACGTTCGGCTGCTCGCAGTGGATGTCGGCCACTGTACCGGCCATCACGAAGACGCGGCCGAACGCTACCAGGCTCCCCACGACGCTTCCTGCCACTATTACACCATGCACGTCTGCAAGACAGACCGTGATTCCTGTAGCCTCCTGGTGCTCGGTGTTATGGGGGAAAGCTCCTGATAGCGATATAATTTGTAACGGTCCTGCATACGTCACCATTCCCGCTGGAGCGGCCGGATACCGCAGGGTAACGTTGCTGACCATCCCGGTCGCTCTGAGAATGAACACTCCCAGCTGGTGTCTGCGTGGGAATGTCTCCAGAGTCTTCCCAACGTCTACCCCACTTGGAATCTCTAATGCATAATATTTCAGCGTGTTTGGGATCTCACGTATTTCAGACAGAGGAGCCTTGGGCTTATTCCTGGACCCCTTAGGCCTGCCGCGGGGCCTTGGCGTCACAACTGCCCCACCCTCTTCCGGGCGTTCCTGACTGGCATTGGCGGCATTGCTGTCAATGCCATCGCCCCACCTTGGCCTCGTCGATCCGCTGTTACCGCTGTTCTAATTAAATTCCTGTGGATCCAGTCCAGCCATCATTATATCGCGCATCCGAAACCTGTTTTCCATGGATGGGGTCCTCCTATTTTCACTTGAAACCTCTCTGCTCTTAGCCTGGTATGTAAATCAGAAAGTCCCTCTGTTTACTCCATCTGAATAGCAATTCTTTCCTCCAACTTCATCTCGTATATATATCATGTTCATGCAATCTATCGGTACTTACCGAAGGTTTTCGGATTTTTCGTTCTGGTCTTACCTGTTCCGTAATTATTGCTGACCATTCATTACTGTCGTTCACACTTGGAAACTAAATCCGGCATTGTTAGATGTAGGAGTTAATGAAAGATTCGTTGGTTTTTACCTGGATCACACTTCGAAATCTGCCCCATTTCCCATAACGCATAATGGGATTTTGGGTTAATCAAAATTCATCCCGGCCCCAAAAATGCAATATTAGCATTTCGGTGCCACCGCCCATTTGAATTTAAATCTGGATAGAAAGGGAGAGTTGAAAAGACTTGCAATGTTGGCTACTTTAAATGTATTAAGTAATCAAATTATTCTATATTGTCTTATTTATAACAATATTTTATATATTAATTTAATTATTGGTTATAGTTGGAAAATTATAAAATTATTATTAATATATTTTTAAATAAATAATTTATATAAAAATTAGTTAAATTAAATGAATTTTTAGAATATAGTAAATAGAATTTTGAATGTTAATGTTTAGTATGAATTATCCATGTATAATTTTTTTTAAATATTTTAAGTTTTAGATTTTTTTTATTTATATCATCTAAATTTATATAGAAATAATAAATTACAATTTTGGATTCATAATTTGTTTTTTTTGAAAATTAGAATTTTGGATTAATAAAATTTGCGTGTGACTTTTATCTAGATTTAATAAGTACAGAATTGGTAGTCAAACTTCATTAAAAAGATTATTTTTCTTTAAAGTAAGGTAAAGCTCTGTTTTGATGACTCATTTTTTAGGAATTCCAACAATTAATTTTTTTTTAAAATAGGAAAGGTAAATATAGAATTGAGTTAAAAATGAATGATGCTTATAAGATTTGGTCTTTCATGAAAAAGTGGACAAAGTTTATTTTGTTTATGCTAAGTGAAATTCCATCTTGATTGACTCATTTTTTTGGAATCCCAACAATGCAAGCCTTTTTAAAATGGGAAAGGTAAACTTTAGTCTTGAATAATTATTTTTTTTGGAATTCCAACCAACTTCATGAAAAAGTGGGCTTTTCCCACTAATTCATTATTTTGGAATTCCAACCATTTAAGTCTTTTTAAAATGACAAAGATAACTAGTAAAAATGAATAATGAGAATAGAATTAAGTAGAACTTCATGAAAAAGTGGACAAAGTCTATTTTTTTTTATTGCAAATTAAAGTTCCCTATTGATTGACACATTTTTTTGGAATTCTAAAAATTTAAGTCTTTTTAAAATGGGAAAGTTAAATGTAGAATTTGGTCTTGATAGACTATTTTTTTTTAAATTCCAACAATTTAAGTCTTTTAAAATTGGAAAGGTATCTGTAGAATTTGGTCTAAAACGAATGATGAGAATAGAATTCAGTCAAACTTTTCAGGATAATGTTTTGTTTTTTATGGCAAGGTAAAGTTCCATTTTGATTGACTCATTTTTTTTGGAATTCCACATGAAAAAGTGGACAAACTTTTTTTTTTTTTTTCACACCATGGTAAAGTTCCATTCTTTTGAAATTCCAACAATTTAGATCTTTTTAAAATAGAAAAGGTAAATATAAAGTTGGATAGAAAATGAATGATGCTTATAGAATTTAGTCAAACTTCATGAAAAAGTGGACAAAGTCTATTTTTTTTAGGGCAAGGTAAAGTTGGGTTTGGATGATTGACTCATTTTTTAGAATATGATGCCCATTGAATTGAGTAGAACTTGATGAAAAAATGCACATAGTTTATTTTTTTTTGGGAAACCTAGTGTTTTGTGTTGATTGGTTCGTTGTTTTGTAATTTCAGTAATTTGTCCTTTAAAAATGGAAAACGGTAAATGTAAAATTTGATAAAAAATGAATGATGTGTAGAAAATTTAGTCAAACTTCATGAAAAAGTGGTTAGTCTAAACTTTCTACATTTTGGTTCTTTATTTAACCTGAAATTCAATTAAAATTTTTGGATTTATAGATTTAAGTGATTAAAAATGTATAATCCTAGTGTCAGAACATTTTTGAAAACACTGAATTTATTTATGTATTCAAAATTACAATTTAAACAAAATAAAATTATGATTTTACATAGATTTATCACCAAATTCCAATAAAAAAATCAAAACTAAAATCATTATAAAAAATAATAAAACTCGTCCAACTAATAATAAAATTAATAAATTAATCTGGTGCTAATATGGTCCCCAAATTAGCTTTATTTCCTAGGGGCAACCAGTATAGTGGCAACTAAATATAAAATACAGTAAAACTTTAACAGAAAACTCCGTGAATCCGGTAACAATAGTAAGTGCCCGGCCCTACACTTAACCGCACTTCCTATCCTCCATCTCGATAATCGAAACAAATGAAACAAGCATTAAGAAAAGACTAACTAAAATTCTTTTACAATCGTGATTCATTAAAAGTATTAGTTCCCGAGTCTCCACTTCAACTCTTTTGTTAGCCTCCCTCCATCTTGTTGGTAGGAATTATAAAGAAGAAGAATATAAATTAGTTATGCGAATTGGAGGTGCATACAATGTATAAGTAGTGTATATTTTGGAGGTTGTGTTTATAAATAATGAAAAGTTAATTAAATAGGTTTTAAGTGTTGTGTAGTTTGAGTGAGTTTAATCGTTAAGAATATGTGTTTTTTTCTTAGAGTTTACAAGTTCAATACTAGAAGGGTAAAGTTTGTACATGTTGAATGATTAATATTGATTTTTTATGTTTAGGGCCAAAGTGTAGGCTTCCTTTTAGCATGGGACCCCCAATGGGAGTGTTTTTAGATGTCTTCAGTCAGAAGTTCTTGCAAGGCTCAAACCGTACGTATCCCTCTAGCATGGGACCACCATACGAGAGTGTTTCCAGACGACTTGACCCTCACCACAGTCACAAGTTCGTGCTAGGCTCAAACCATAAGTATCCTTCTAGCATGGGACCCCCATATGGGAGTGTTTCCGGATGTCTTGACCCTTACCAAAGTCACAAGTTCATGCTAGGCTCAAACCATAAGTATCCTTCTAGCATGGGACCCCCATATGGGAGTGTTTTGGGATGTCTTGACTCTTACCAAAGTCAAAAGCTCGTGCTAGTACTGAATTGCAAGCTATCGATACTAGCTTCACAAAATTTTGATGTAAAAAAAATTAAGTGTTTTTTATTCATTTATATTTAATCGATAATAATCATCATAGATCCATCTTAACCCCGAATGTATCAAACACAAAAGGCGATCCAATTTCTTAAGGTATAAATTTTTTATTTATTATTTAATTTCATATCATTTTTGTTATTGTTATTTTTTCTTTAATTAAAACAATTTTAATTTTTTTAATGTAATGTTATACAACATCACACTAACTTCTCAAAATCTCACATATACTGTACTATAGAACACCTAGCTACTCTAAATGCAATACATTTAATATTAATCAAAATAAAATTGATTAATTTTTATTTAATATGTAAAATATAATAATTTATGCATAAACATTTTTTTTATTTTATATTTAATTGATTAAAATATTAAAAAAAAACATCTTAAAAATAGAGTTGAAGATGACATATTATTGAAAATACTACCACGAACATATTTTAAATAAAATAAATGATAAAGAGTTTGGAATTTTACATACAACACATTTAAATTTAATTCAAGAATTTTCATAATTTCAAATCATAATATTAAATATTATGATGGAATAAAAATGATTAAATTATAATATTAAATATTATTATAGAATAAAAATTATTAAATTATAATATTAAATATTATTATATAATTTAAAAATATAAGATTTATACATAAATATGATCTTTTTTAAGAGAGACAATTTAATTTTCACTAATTTGGATAACTAAATGTAGTTGTATGAAGAATGAAATCATAATAGCCTTTACCTCTCTTTTTCATATGAGTATCCAACATCACTCACAATTAATTTTTTCAAGAATTATTCACAATTGAATTATATTAACCACTAGTTTTTGTCTTAATTTCACTGTCAATGTTATTTCTCGCATCTCTCTAATATATGAATTTTTTCTATATATAAGTATGAAAATTAAATATAACTATTAAGGAATGTGGCAATTTCACATCAGTTAGCTAGGATGAATATAACAATGTGGCATAACCCTTGAGGAACATTGTAATGCAACACAACCCTTTATGAGCACTACAATGTGACATAACCATTGAGGAACATAGTTGGTTGACATAAGTCAACCAAGATGAAAATCACAATAGATATAACCATATTGTAAGCCTCTTAGTGTCACAATTTGGCATAATATTGAAGTCAACTGTACAGATGCATGTGACATAATATTGAAGTTAACCTCTTCATGTTGAAACATGGTCAACATAGTCAAACATAGTGAAACCATAGTCAAACATGGTTAGAAATAGTCAACCATGGTCAAATCATATCCACATGTTGAAACCATGGTAAAAAGAAAATCAACTATTATCATAGTCAACCATGGCCAACCAAAGTCAACCAAACATGATGTGACATAACCCTCGATGAATGTCATATGGAAACATAGCCATTAAGGATTGTAACAATTTGACCTATGTCACCGAAGATGAATGTCACAATGTGGCATAACCATTGAGGAACGTGATAGTCTAACATTACTCTGGAGAAATGTAACAATGCAATATAACCCTTCATGAACATTGTATTTTGATATAAGCATTCAATAACATAACAAGTTGACATAAGTCAATGAAGATGAACATTGTAATAAATATAATGATATTATAAACCCGTGAGTGTCACAATTTGACATAATATTGAAGTCAATCATAATGGCACATACAACATAATATTGAAGTCAACCTTTTCATGTCACAATGTGAATGAATATTGAAACATGGTTTACATCCTCGTTATAATCCCTAGTTTAATTAATCATTAATGTAGATATAATGTATGGTTGTGGACAAGCAATGTATATGAAAATTGTATTTCTGAATTTTAATAATAAAATGTGATGTGAGCTACTAAGGGTGTATGGAAAGACATGGGGGTTGATTTGTAATACCTCGAGGTTGATCCCCAGTTATAAATATACATATGTTTTTATAGGCTGGTGAGCCAGGATATTATAGGCCTAAGTTCCTATGTGATTATTAAGCTAAAGATCCTAGATGCTAAAAGCCAAGCATGCCTATCATTGTAATATGTAACCACTTAGATTATTAATAAAATCACACCACTACTACATACCAATCGAACAAAAGAGTATGAGGGGCTAAAATCCACTAGAAAGGGAAAGGAGGCTAAGAGTCTAGGAAGAGGGGCTAATCTTAGAGGGCTTAAGCCAAGCGAATATTTTAATAATATTTCTTGAAAGTTTAATTTATGGATACATATACATTATGTTATCCTAAGTTCCCAAATTAAAGGGAATGAATTACATGAATTTGACAAAGTTATCCCCTTATGTGCCAAGTGTCACATGGGGCACATGCATATATAATTTGTGGATGTAGTTTGATATCCGTCATTTTCCTTCATCATTATTCCACCATTACATCCTCGATACTTGAAGGTCGTACTATGTAGTCGTACATGGATTGGGAAAGCCTCAAAGAATTTTTTGGGTAGAATTAGACTAAAGAAGTGGGTTGTTAGGCCCGTGTGTTTTGAAGAAACGGGTTTTCAGGCCCCTCAGCATTCTTTCCAAGTGAAATAAATTTTGGGAATTGATTCCCCAGGTACCTAGATGAAACTATTGGGCTCTATAACTTCCTATCATTCATGTTGTTGAAGCCCCAGAACGGAAGTGGGGAAATCAAAGGACTATTGAGGAGAGAAGGGGCACACTTCCTGGGGTGGGAAAAGCATGTGGGGAATGAGATATTGTAGGATTTATGTCATGGATGGAACCTTAGTATATATATTTTTGGCAGTATACAGACCTTATCCAAGCTTTGGATATCTTTTCCCTGGTGAATTTTTATCTCTAGCTCGGGGGTGACCCATTGTTGAGAGTTATGAGAAGTGTACTCTATGGCTGGGAGAAACATGGAAGGTTTGCATGTAGTTGGTTTTTTTACGAAAATAGATATGTTCTCATTTAATGAGTATTATTCTGTTGTGTAATGTCTATAATTTTGTTAATTGCATTCTATTGTAATTATTTTTACATACTTCTTACTTGTGTAATGTATTTATTTATGTGATTGAAATTATATATGTATGCATGTATTATTGTATGTTTTTATTATTTTGCATAACTTTGTTTATATACATATCATATATGTTATCGCACAATTTGTAGTTGCCGAAATCCCAAGGCAAGTGGATACAAAATTGGCGTAACTCGGAATGACCTATCATTGTCACCTTAATAGGAAATCCCTTTCTATTTATAAGTATGTTGCAGTACCCTAGGGGAGACATCCCTAGTGACCTGAGGGTTTGAGAAGTCTAGGAAAATGATACAAGAAAATCCCTTCCCTCTCACAGGCTAATCAAGTTAAAAGGGTTCTTTAATTCTTATTGAAGATGAACCAAGAGAAAATTATTGTGCACGTGCCCAAAACAAGACAACAAAGAAAAAAGGGGCACTTTCCAAGTACCAAAATGATATTAGTGCTTCATAAGACAATGATCTATTAATAAATGTACTAGCTGATATAGAATTGCAACAGTATAAAAGTTTATAAAAGAAATAATAGATTTTCAAAAACCACAATAAATATGCTTTAAAAATCTTGATAAAAGACTTGAAATAATAGCTTTAACTAGGAAAAATGATAATGAATAGTCACAAACAGTTTTAGCAATGTATAGCTAGCATAACACATCACTTGTATGGTTAATTGGATATTGTTGGATGGATGTAGCAATATTTTGCAGAAAAAAAAAGTAGGTTAATGGTTTAAGCTAATCTAAGGTTAGTAGGAGTTAGTAGGTGTTCAAGAGAAGATGTTCTGAAATTTATTTGATCAATCAACACTTGTAATGGGTAGACTAGTGCATTGTAGGGTAATGGAGTCAATGATGGAAGCAACAAATATTAGGGGAAAATAGCAATGAAAATATTTATAAAAAGGGATTGTAGAGTATAAGAGAGGTGTTGGTAGCCTAAGGCCTCAAAAATCCAATTCCTAGAGATAATTGTTAGAAAGTAAGAAAAATAAGGCCCTAACGATTTATATTTTCCTTAAACAATTTGAAATGAAATATGCAATAGGCAATGGAGTAGGGTTACTAGAGTGTTGCAATGGTAGGGCTCTAGTATCTACTTCAAGATAGGTGCCTTTCAAGAAATATTAGCAAGTGGAAGATTATAGAGAAAAAGATAGTAACATACGTCTTTATCTTAGGGTTTCAAGCAAGGAATTTCATAATCTTTGACATGAAACAAGTAAATTCATCATAAGCATTCATTCAAAATAAATAAATGCAGGTTTTATACTTAATTCACCAAGAATAATCAAGCATAAACCCTAGTTGAAGGTCCTCCAAATGGAAATTTTCCAAAATACACAAAGATTTGCCTCCCCAAATGTTGTGCACCACTTAATTTCAGCTAATAACCCTTAAAGAGGGCCAAATTTCAGACCACCACTTGTGTGATGAGTGAATGATGAATAAAAATGAGAGTTTTATCTCTTATTTATACAATATCAATGACCTGTAACTACAATTAGGTCATAAAAAGGTTGACATGGCCAAATTAGATTAAAATCCATTTTTTACATAAATGACAACAATTAAAACATAATTTCATCTTCAAGGGTGACGTTAGGCCTCGAAGGTGGAACACTAGGCCCCAAATGGAAAACGTTTGGCCTCCAAAGGCCCCAAATGTTGCCACATGTGCCAACTAGAACCACATTTCCCTCATAAATGAAAGCCCTAATTGGATGACGTCTAGGGTCAAAATGATGACGTCGGGGGCTCTCAAGGGTCAACGTCCTAGAGGAAAGGAAAACCCCCCCTGGTTCTAGGTCTGTCGGAGTGTCCCTCGTGCAACGTCCTTCATTCTTCCTGGAACCAACATCTAGTTTCTCTTTCCCACTAGTGGGGTCACAACGTCTATCTGTTCGGATTTCAGCCCCATGGAGGTTCGACCTAATCATTCCCCCATATGTACCTATCCACTGGGAAAAGTACTTCAATGATCAGGGGATCAAATTTTGCTCAAATTTCAAAGTGCTCGGAATGCGACGAAAATAGTTCCATTGCGTCTATCGCGTCTTCCTGGTTCCGATGGTATATTTACTTTGTCAAATGGACTCCGTATGGAGAAGATATCGCGATCTGTTCGCCAAGCCAAACATGCAAAAAATTTAATGCTGCTTGTACTAGTCCATACAGTCCGTACAGTCTGTACGGTCTGACGTGGCAGGATCGTACGACCGTACAGGGGTGACGTGGCAGATGATGGTTGGTTGATAGATGGTGAGTCAGGAGCTGACACATGTCCATTTATGGGCAAATGGTATGAGGACACGTGGCCCAATCGATGGGCGCCACGTGTCACTCATTATTTGGTTTTTGGGTTGTATGTAAAAATGTTATGGGAGTCTGCGGGGTTCGACCCCCGGACCTACCCCCCACAGCATAGCACCTTCGCACGACCGCCCGACCAATGGGCCACAAGTTATTGCTTGTTATATATATGCACTTAAATGTATTTATATTTACCCTTTTGTATATTGGGCGGGGGGTCGGGCCGGGGCTTAGCCCCGGCCTGTGGTCGTGTGCTCTTTGTATATGACCATAGTCCGACGATTGGCGCGGGGGTATTAAATATAACCCATAGTTTTTATATGACCATATGTTATATATGCGCGCGACTGTTTATATATGTGGTTTCATTATATAATATATGACCGTGCTTTACACATTGGTCTGACCATTTGTGGGCGGGGTTAAAACATGGCCCATGGTTTTTCATATGACTGGAGCATGGGAAAGGAGTTGCTACAGTTTTAAAATGGGTATAACGACTTAACCACCTATTTGCCCGGCATATGGTCATATGTGCCATACGCCCAGGTGCCGAGGCGGTAAGGGGCTGGTGCGCCCTTAACCATTCTACGGTTTGCACCGTTGGCACGATTGCGCCCGATGCTGGGTTTTCATGCTTTAAAATGCGTGTGAGCCAGTTTCATTGAAGAAGGGTGCGTTTTGTAGATTCAGACACAACAAGCTTGAAGAGGGAGACTTTGAGGAGGCCTAACTTCTTCATTTTTCGACCGATTGAGGTGCCGAAAGAGCCCAGACAAGGGTTTTGGGACGCTCTGAAGCCATTGGAACAGTCGGTTTGTCAGTTTGAGCATTGTAAGACATGTTTTTGAGAAATTTTGAGAAATTAATAATAATGATCCATTGGAAGTTGGACCAGGAGATGTAGCCCATAAGAGGGGTGAACTCCTTTATCAATTGTTGTGCTTATGTGTTTTTGTTCATTGATTATGCTGCTGTCTATGTGTAATTTTCATAAGTAATCCTTTAATTTATGTGTTGCAAACTGATCCTTTTGCTTGAAACACATAGCATTCACTTGCAATAAATTTCAAGTTTTTCAAGTCTTCTTCATTTTTAGATCAAGTTGGTATCAGAGCTCTGGTTTTGAAGACTTGATTGTTTGCAAGTTTTGTTTCTGATGCTCACAAGGTTGAAACTCACAAGAGGAGAAGGTCAACTTTTGGAGCCAAGTTCTTATCCGACAAGGAGGAAGCATATTCATTCATCGCAAGTTTCAGGGAGACATTCACCAAGCATGGCTCGTGCAGAAAGTCATGAACGTGTTTCGGCTGAAAATGAAGATCTCAAAGAGGCTGTCATGGAGTTGAGAGATATGATGAATATCTTGATGGAACGGAACATAATGTCGTAGGGTGAAGGCTCCAACCCTGCAATGCATAAGGGAGGCGGTGGTGACAAAACTCCAGGCGGAAATGGAGGGAATGGTGCTTCTCCACCACCAGCTCCTCCTCCATCATCATCTTCTTCTTCTTCTTCTTCTACTAGTTCAAAACATCTTCCGAATGGGCATGGGAAAACTCCTTCGCAAATTCCTTCATTAAAGCTTGATATAAAATTTGAATTGCCAATTTATAATGGAGAAGTTAACGCTGAAAAGTTAGATAACTGGATACGTCAAATTGAAGTATATTCTAGAATACAAAAGATTCAAGAAGATGAAACCAAAATTCAGCTAGCTTCATTAAGATTAGATGGTTCAACACTTATTTGGTGGGAATCTAAGACACAGGAGGAAATGAAAAAGAATGGATTTTTTTTTCTTTCTTGGAATGATTTCATTATAGCAATTAAAAAACAATTTTATCCATTGGCATATAAACAAAAGGCAAACATGGAATGACAGAATTTTAGACAAGCTAAAGGACAGAATGTACAAAGTGTTACTCAGGAATTTAGGAGAAGAGCTTTGGTTTTGGGAGTTGATTTGTCTTCACAGGAAACATTGCTCAAATATATTGGTGCTTTTCATAGTTATTTGATGCATACTATACTTATGTT
>ML790693.1:528571-568835 GCA_009831015.1 Picea engelmannii
ATGTCGAGAAGAGGTCATGATTATCTTTATGTTGTGGTTGATCGTTTTAGTAAGATGTGTATTTTGATGCCTTGTACTAAGTAGGTAACAACAGAACAAACGACACAGTTGTTCTTTCAAAATGTTTGGGTGCATTTTGGTTTCCCCAAGTCCATTATTTCTGATCGGGATTCTCGATTTATTGGAAGTTTTTGGTCGAGTTTGTGGGCACTCACGGACACAAAGCTTAAAAAGAGCACAAATTTTCATCCGCAGATAGATGGTCAGACAAAGGTGGTGAATCGTACAATGGTACATCTTCTTCGTGCTTATTGCAGCAAGCATCCTAAGCTTTGGGATGAACATTTACACTACGTTCAGCATGCGTACAATCGAGCTAAGCACTCTTCGACTCAAACATCGCCATTTGAGGCATGTTTTGGCTATTTTCCCAAGTCGCCTTTACATTTTATCTTTGGGAAAGATATTGCAGTTGATGGTCAATATGATATTGATAGGGCAGAGAAGTTCATTGAACAAATTCAGTCGATACATCAGGTGGTGCAAGAGCAGTTGGAAAAGAGTTAGGCTAAGTACAAGACGAGACATGACAAGCATCGTGTTGATCACAGTTTCGAAGTTGGTGATGAAGTTTGGCTTTACGTCAGCAAGGAGAGGCTTAAAGGAGAAGGTAAAAAGTTGAAACCAATTCGATATGGTCCCTTCAAGATTGTTGACAAGATTGGTAACAATGCTTTTCGTTTAGATTTGCCTCTTTATATGCAGATGTATGCAGTTGTTAATGTTGAGAATTTGAAGTTGTATGAGCCTCCATTGATTCATGATCAAGGAGAGCATGTTCAGATTCCTTCCATAGATGATTTTTCTCCAGAATATCTAACAGAATTGCAGGAAGACACCATCCTTGACACGAGAATGCGAACTTCGAAGCAAGGAAATGTGGAGTATTTGCGGGTTGGTCTTAAAGGGATGAATCCAAGCAAGGCCAAGTTCATTGAGGTTGGAATGGTGAGGTAAATTTACCCTCATATTCACATAGACTGAGATAGTCTTTTGGAGGTCCAAAAGCTTCCCAATGGGGAGGTGTGATCAGGGGATCAAATTTTGCTCAAATTTCAAAGTGCTCGAAATGCGACGGAAACAGTGCCATTGTGTCCATCTCGTCTTCCTGATTTCGGCGGTATATTTACTTTGTCAAATGGACTCCGTATGGAGAAGATATCGTGATCTGTTCGCCAAGCCAAACAGGGAAAAAAATTAATGCTGACTATACCAATCTGTACAGTCCGTACGGTCTGACATGGCAGGACCGTATGACTGTACAGGGGTGACATGGCAGATGATGGTTGGTTGATAGATAGCGAGTCAGGAGCTGAAACATTTCCATTTATGGGAAAATGGTATGAGGACACGTGGCCCAATCGGTGGGCGCCATGTGTCACTCATTATTTGGTTTTTGGGTTGTATGTAAAAATGTTATGGGAGTCCGCGGGGTTCGACCCCCGTATCTCTCCCCCACAGCATAGAGCCTTCGCATGACCGCCTGACCAATGGGCCACAAGTTATTGCTTGTTATATATATGCACTTAAATGTATTTATATTTACCCTTTTGTATATTGGGCGGGGGGTCGGGCCGGGGCTTAGCCCCGGCTCGTGGTCGTGTGCTCTTTGTATATGACCATAGTCCAACAATTGGCACGGGGGTATTAAATATAAACCATAGTTTTTATATGACCATATGTTATATATGTGCGCGGGTGTTTATATATGTGGTTTCATTATATAATATATGACCGTGCTTTACACATTGGTCCGACCATTTGCGCGCGGGGTTAAAACATGGCCCGTGGTTTTTCATGTGACCGGAGTGCGGGAAAGGAGTTGCTATGGTTTTAAAATGGGTATAACGTCTTAACCACCTATTTTCCCAGCATACGGTCATATGCGCCATACGCCCAGGTGCCGAGGCGGTTAGGGGCTGGCGCAGCCTTAACCGTTCTACAGTTTGCAACGTTGGCGCAGTTGCGCCCAGTGCTGGTTTTTCACGCCTTAAAATGAGTGTGAGCCAGGTTCATTGAAGAAGGGTGCGATTTGTAGATTCATAGATAGAAAGCTTGAAGAGGGAGACTTTGAGGAGGCCTAACTTCTTCATTTTTCGACCGATTGAGGTGCCGAAAGAGCCCAGACAGGGGTTTTGGGACGCTCTGAAGCCATTGGAACAGTCGGTTTGTCAGTTTGATCATTGTAAGACGTGTTTTTGAACACTTTCGAGAAATTAATAATAATGATCCATTGGAAGCTGGACCAGGAGATGTAGCCCATAAGAGGGGTGAACTCCTTTATCAATTGTTGTGCTTATGTGTTTTTGTTCATTGATTATGCTGTTGTCTATGTGTAATTTGCATAAGTAATTCTTTAATTTATGTGTTTCAAACTGATCCTTTTGCTTTAAACACATAACATTCACTTGCAATAAATTTCAAGTTTTTCAAGTCTTCTCCATTTTTAGATCATTCAACAAGCACAAGTACGCCCTCCATGGGCTCATAATTCACAAGGATCATAGCAATTTCAATCACATATAATAATCAAATTACCCAAACATGTGCATCAAACCCCTCTTTACCTAGATAAATGCTAAAAGATGTTATACAGTTTAACAAGTCAGGTTTGGAGTAGGTCTTAAGATGTCATATTGGGCTAATCATCCTTAATTTTGGGGTGTTTTCCAGGTGAGAACCAATCTAAGGTCATGTAAGTGTGTGTGATGTGGCATAGGGGAACTGTTTGGGTAGAGGGTGTAGTGATAACAGGGAAATGTAGGTATTTCCTATGGGTGCCTCTGTAGAGAGTGAGTTACACCTTACCATGGATTTCATAGTTTCCTAGCCCATCAATGCGTTTTATTCTTAATATTATATATGAGTTGGAAAATTTAATGTGTCATCGGAAATCGTAAAGTCTAGCTCATGGAGGCGGGAGGGACATACAAAATTATGCCATGTCACACTCTTAGGAATGTACTTGATACATCATAGAAAGGGACCATGAAAAATCTAAGGTTCAAAAGACCAACTCAAAGAGTTTGAAGGTTGGCTACCTTGGACATCTTACATTCTGAGGTCTAGGAAGGACTAGTAAGAAACTAGAGGATGGCTGACAATTTCTTAAGGGAAGGCTAAAAGACTGAGATAATAAACTTCTTCTTGAGGTATTCAACCTACCCTTGAATTCTAAAAATAATATTTTCCTCAGAGAAAACTTAATACAAAGGACATATTTTTCAACTGCATGCTTAGTGACATAGCGAGGCAAAGTAATCGATGGAGGTTGGAAAACCTTGTTACAAGTGTCCTTCTTTGTCCAAGCAATGTCCTCACCTTTATCAAGATTTGAGCACAATGTTGGTTGATAGTATTCTTCATAGAATAAATCCAAGTGCTCAAAGGAATACTCATCAAAATTTTCAAGGTATGACTTAAAATCATCATTAGAATATTGCACCAGGTCATCCTTGGGTGCTTGGAAAAACTTTGTGATTATATCATCATCTTGTTTCCAATTGTAAAAACTAGTAGTAACCTCATATGATAGTTGTAAAGGAAACTTTTGGAAATGACCCTCACTGTTGTAAATGAGATCCCGATCATATCCAATCACATCCCATTTATGTTCCCTAACATGTTTGAACTCATCAATATTATGAACAAATTCATCACCTTTATCATAACATAAAGGGATTAAAACATCCAAGGGCTCCTCTAACACTTGTTCACTTTCCAAATCATAAAATAAAGCATCATCAAAATATTGTAAAGGGAAATAACTTATCTTGTTTACTTCTTCCTCTGCAGGAGCTTTGAGGATTTGGATAACTTCATTAAATGGAAGAGCATGCATCATTGTCTCGTCCTCATGACTTGTCTATACATATTCAACTTCATAATAAGGAGGATCTATCTTGTCCAAGGATTCCCTTTCTTCTACCCCCTCTGAATCATAGAATAAGGTATCATCAAAAAATTGAAAAGGAAAGTGAATAACCTCATCCTTTTCTTCTTGTGCAGAAGGAATAGGATTTTGGATGGCTTCATCGGAGGGAGGGGAAAACATCAATACGTTATCTATGTGTTTTATATCTCTAGTCTCTCTCTCTTCAACCATGTCTTCATTATCCTTGATAGAAGCATGCATAAATTCTTTCACTTCCTCATGAGATTGGAAGCCCTCATTAGGATTCCTTTTGTCAACCTCCTATTGGTTGATGACTTGTTTCTTTATTTCAAATATATCAAGGGAAAATAGTCTCTCTAGACTAAGAGTATCTGGTGTACCTTTGGGGTCATCAAATTTGGTTTCTAGAGAAATGATTTTTTTTCTCTTGAACAAAGAGATATTCACCTTGATTTGTATGGCCATGTGATAGGCATCATCGATTGTTTTTGGCCACTTTTTATTGAGGAGGAACCCTAAATGCACTAAGAGTGCATTGGTATAGAGGTAAATGAGGTACTTGTTTTCAGGATGATGGCTTCTAGGAATATGATATAGCAAGTTCTCAAACCTAGTATGGAATTCCTTGACAGTCTCATTCTCAGTTTTTTTTTTTTATGTACTTGAGTAATTTTAGTAGCATTTGGATATCTTACAATTTAATACCCCATTTCTTGAGAAATGTTTCTTCTAACTAGTCCATAGATTTTATGCTAGCATGAGGTATATTGTCATACCATTTCCTATCATTTCGATGAAGAGTGCAAGAGAAAAGTTTCATTTCCAAATCCTCAACATCATCACTGATAGGGTGGAGTTGAAAGAAAGCCCAAAAAATATCCATGTGATTTTCAGATCTAACCCCTTCACTACCAGTGAATCTAGGGAGCCATTTTTCATACCTCAGGGGCATTTGTCAAGGGTAACCCGAGATTTTACTCATATCCAAGGGTTTAAAATTTCCTGGATCCCATTGAGAATCGATGTTCATCTTAATCATTAGTGGATTTTCCAGATAATCCTTCTAGGGATTATCAAATGGAAAATAGGAAATCACCCTCAATGGAATCATCATGCAATCTTGATAGGATAAAAGGCTTTGAGGGAAAGTCTTACCAAAAAAGTGTCGTTGAGGAATATTGACTTAGTGTTCCCCGACAATGGTGCCAAAATTTGATCGCACAACTTTTACTTTCCCAAAGCCCAAGGCAAGTGGATACATAATTGACATAACTAAGAATGACCTATCACTGTCACCTTAATAGGAAATCCTTTTCTGTTTAGAAGTATGTTGCAGTACCCCAGGGGAGACGTCCCTAGTGACCTCAGGTTTTGAGAAGGCTAGGAAAATGATACAATAAAATCCCTTCCCTCTCTCATGTCACTCAAGTTAAAAGTGTTATTTAAGTCTTATTGAATATGAAGAAAGAGAATATTATTGTGCACCTACCCAAAACAAGACAACAAAGCAAAAAGGGGTGCTTTCCAAGTACCAAAATGATATTAGTGCTTCATAAGACAATGGAATCTTAAGAAATGTACTAGCTGATATATAATTGTAGAATTATAGCAGTTTATAAAAAAAATAAGAGATTTTAAACAACCACAATAACTATGCTTCAAAATACTTGATAAAAGACTTGAAATAATAGATTTAACTAGGCAAATTGATAATCAATAGTCACAAGCAGTTTTAGCAATGTCTAGCTAGCATAATGCATCAATTTTATGGCTAATTTGTTGTTGTTGGATTGATGTAGCAATATTTTGCAACAACATCAAGTAGGTTAATATTTTAATATAATCTAAGGTTAGTAGGAGTTAGTAGGTGTTCAAGAGAAGATGTTCTAAAAATTGTTTGATCAATCAACACTTGTAATGGGTAGACTAGTGCCTTCAAGGGTAATGGAGTCAACTATGGAAAAAACAACTCTTAGGGGAAAATAACAATGACAATATTTATGCAAATGGGATGGAGAGGATAAGAGAGATGTTGGTAGCCGAAGGCCTCAAAAATCCAATTCCTAGAGATAATTTCTAGAAAGTAATAAAAATTAGGCCCTAGCGATTTCTCTTTTCTTCAGTAAAATTGAAATGAAATATGAAATAGGAAATGGAGTAGGGTTACATGAGTTCTCCAATGGTAGGGATCTAGTATCTACTTCTATATAGGTTCCTTTCAAGAAATATTATCAAGTGGAATATTATAGAGAAAAATATAGTAACATATTTCTTTCTCCTAGGGTTTCAAGCAAGAAATTTCATAATGTTTGACTTGAAACAAGTAAATTCACCATAAGAATTCATTCACAATAAATAAATGCAGGTTTTCTATTGACTTCACCAAGAATAATAAAGCATAAACCCTAGTTGAATATCCTCCACATAATTTTTTTCCAAAATACACCAATATTTCCCTCCCCAAAAGTTGTGCACCACTTAATTTCAGCCAATAACCCTTAAAGATGGTCAGATTTCAGACCACCACTTGTGTGATCAGTGAATGATGAATAAAAATGAGAGTTTTATATCTTATTTATACAATATCAATGACCTTTAATTACAATTATGTCATAAAAAGGTCGACATGGCCAAATTACATTAAAAACCATTTTTTACATAAATGACAATAATTAAACCCTAATTTCATCTTCAAGGGTGACATCATGGCCTTCTAGGGTGATGTTAGGCCCCTAAGATGGAAAGCTAGGCCTCAAATGGAAAAAGTTTGGCCTCCAAAGGCCTCAAATGATTCCACACATGCCAACTAGCACCAAACCTCCGTCATAAATGCAAGTGATGACCGGATGATGTCTAGGGTCAAATTGATGACGTTAGGGGCTCTCAAGGTTCAACATACTAGAGGAAAGGGAAAACCCTTCTGGGTATAGGTTTGTCGGAGTGTCCTTGGTGAAACATACTTCCTTATTCTTGCCGCCAAACTTTGGTTTATATTTCCCCATGGTGGGGTCACAACGTCCATTTGTTGGGCTTTCAGCCCCATGGAGGTTCGACCTAATCATTCCCCCATATGTACCTTTCCACCTAGAAAAGTGTCGCAAAAACCACAAGTATTCCCTCCATGGGCTCATAAGTCACATGGATAATAGCAAATCTAATCACATAGAATAATCAAATTACCCAAACATGTGGATCGAACCCCCCTTTACCTAAACAAAATCTCAAAGACATTGTGATGTTTAACAAGTCAGGTTTGGAGTAGGTCTGACGATGTCCTATTGGGATAATACTCCTTAAGTTTGGGGTGTTTCCCAATTGAGAACCAATATAAGGTCATGTAAGTGTGTGTGATGTGGCATAGGGGAACTCTTTGGGAAGAGGGTGCAGTGATAACAAGGAAATGCAGGTCTTTCCTATGGGTGCCTCTATAGAGGGAGAGATACACCTTTTCATGGATTCCATTGTTTTCTAGTCCATTCAATTCCTTTTATGATTATTCTTATTTATTTTGGTATTTTTATTTTCAAGTAAAAATTTGGGGGACACTATCTTTGTGTGGTGAGAAGAGGTGACAATGTTACCCACAATCATTTCACAGAAATGAGAAGGTTAGCTCGTGATGAGACCCCCGTTCAGACACTACCCTAGTTTGGTGACTAGATAGATGGTAGTGGCATATCGCTACATCCCATGGACCTAATAGGTTGGATCATGATGAGACCTCCCATATACCAACTAGTACCTTGAGTTTTGATTTATCTTATGGGTCCCCTTTTCTTACTGAGAATCCTTTTGTTTCTTTCTTGGGAATCCCTCGGTGAAGCATCTCAAAGGTTTAATTTTGGATTTAAAATTTTTCCATATACTTTTACCCCCTAGGCCTTTAGCCCCTTATTATTAAACGCCAAGGTACAAACCTTCCTAGTGTGGAAAACCCAATTCCCAAACCAAGTTGAGGGAAGATGAGAGGGATAATGATGCAAAGTGGTAAGTATGTAGGGAATGGACAATGACCTTTCACATACTCACCCGATGGCAACTCATCCTAAAGGGGAATCAACTTACCAGGACGTCATGTCACTCTCCCAAGTATGAACAAGTTAAAGAGCATAATTTCCTAGAAAACATTATGAAATGAAGGAGAATTCATTGCACCATATTCAAGTTCTTCAAAAATCAGAGTGACACATACCATGATACCCAGACTCATTACCTCATGGAGCAAGATTTACTGCTACTTCAGGACCAGGCTGGTGGGATGGATGTTGTTGATGCTGATAGGTGGGATGGAATGAAGAAACAATGGGCCCTCTAGGGCCATGCTCAATTCATATATCTCTCATCACTCCATGTCTAGGACCTGTGGGCCTCAAGACATGATCTCCTCATTTATCTTTAAGATAGGGGATATGAATATCAATAAATAAAAATGGTATCATAGATCATAATTTGATGTGGCATTCCCCAATAGGGAGTTGGGTATGTTACACGTTTAATCCACAATAGAGGGGAGTATATAAGAGGATTTATAAGAGGGGTCCAAGGGGGAATTACCCATGTCTCTTAATTCAACCCACTACATAAAATTACTATTGGTATATCAACCTTCTATTTTGTTGTTTAGTGTTTTGAAAGCCAATCATTGAGTGCATGAAAGAGAGTGGGTGTGAGGAATCACATCTTGTAGTTATTAGAAGAATTGGACCGAGTACAATCAACTTGGGGAAGTGGGTAATACAATAAAGAAAGAAAATAGAGAAAAATGTGCATGGGAAACTACTGAATATTTAGATAGTAATGTTTTTGGGTGAACAACAATAAGAAAACAAGGAAGAAGATATTTGGGTCTAGAGAAACCATGGAGGGAAAATTATGGAGTGTATAAGGAGAAAAATACTGAAGAGCTAGTTTGTGTGGCCTAAAGAGTGAACTTATGTGTGATTTGCACTATAACATCAAGTAATTATTGTTATTTTCCTACTATTTTTCCTAGTAGTGAGCTCCATTGAGTTTCCCATTAGTGAGATTATTGGTTATATGTGCTATAAAGAAATTGATAAATGAATGGGTTAAATAATGGAATGAGAGAAGTGAAGTGGTATATTCTTTGGGTTGGGCATGTCAAGAGGAAGAGATCTAGTGGAAAATCAGGAGAGTTGTAGGATAATACGAGTGGGTTACGGGATTTTTTGAGTTGTGAGTGGACAATGAGAGACATCTCTCTATTATCAATTACTAGCCCTAGCTTGGGGGTGAATTTATATTTATATTTGGAACATTAAATCCATGGTTGGTTGGAATGTCCATCTCAAGAAGCTGGTTGGACAACTATTTTTAAAAGATAAGTGTTTTATCTTGTTTATGTGTTGCATTATTAGATTAATTGTTGTGTATTAACTTTGTGTTTGAGAACGATTTACATGTTGTTGTATTTGAGTTTATTAGTTGCATTTTATGTTTATTTTATAATGTTGTAGATCCATCTAGTTCGTGGTATCAGTGAATGGTTAGACTTGATTTTTTTTCGGTAGTTGGTAAGCTACAAGATCAGCTAGAGTTTTTATTTTTATTTTTGATGTGTATTACATGCAGTAATGTTCTTCAGTTAAGCTCAGGAATTCTAAAGATTGGTATCAGGTCTTTTGGTTCGATAGTATACCCATATGGTCCAAGAACTAGTGCGAATTTGTGCAAAATTCACCATTACAAATTTCGATCTATGAAAACTTTGGGGAAAAACAAATTAGAGAGAAATCACTAAATTCATGAGAAAATTCAATTTTTAAATTCCTCTGAACGGTTGAAGAAATTATATGAGTATCAATATGTACAGTTGCATAGTTAAAATTTGAAAAATTCAAGTTTTAATGGGCGCTAAAGAATTGGGTGAAGTTTGATGGATCGATGACATTTTGATTTTGAAATAAACAAACGAGATTCATTGTAAATAGATTTAAAAACTTATAAGGTTTTTTAGAGTTTGGAAAGGTTTAAGAGATCAACGATCAAGATTCATTTTCATAGTTGGGAAAGTGAGATAGAGATTCAATGGTATGAATTCATTTTCGATCATTTAGAAGTTGGAGAAGATCAATAATCAAGATCATTATGAATGGAAGATCAATGGCCGAGATTCATCTGGGATTTGGTCAAAAAAATCTAAGTGTTTTGGAGTTTGCCAAAATAATTCACCGATGGTTGGATCAGTGAGATTTGCAAAGATTTTTTTTTTCCAATAGAAAATACCAATGGTCAATGATGAGGGTTTAAAAAAATTGGCAAGTGGTTTCATGCATCCAAGAGAAATTGTGGATCGTTGATGCTCAATGGTCGTGGGGTTGGAAGAATTAGTGAGGTGTTCAATTCATCAAAAGAAAGTTATTGATCATCGATGAAGGAAATATGAGGATGATGTGTCATGCCATGTTAGCTTCCATGTGTCATGCCCTGTCATCTTCTAGGTGCCCTGCCACATTAGTCACGTTTCTATGTCAAAAACCACATGCTAGGCAACGTAAGCCTGGTTTCCACATCACCCAAGAAATGGATGATGGTTGATGGTTAGGTAGGATGGTTTAGAGATGTATTGCAAGTCAGTTTTCTAAAGAAATGGTCAATCTTCAATGGTCGGGTCAGTCGATTTAGCAATGTCTTGCAAGTCAATTTTCAAAGGAAATAATCGATGGTCGGTGTTCAGGTTGGCCAATTTAGTGATGCCTTGTAGGTCAGATTCCAAAGGAAGGGTTCAATGGTTGATGGTGAGGGCTACGTTTTTGGTAGTGTGTGGCACGTGTCAAACAAAAAACAATGATCGCTAATGGAGCTCAAATAAATGGTCCAGATTCTTTCGACTTGATGATCGAAGATGGGGATTGATCCATAGTCATGTAAAAGGATTAGTAGATCAACAAATCATATTTCAACTGATTTTTAGATTGACGGTGTATATTAAAATAATTTTATCATAGTAAATATAGTTAATTTTTAACTAAGTTTTCCAAATTTTGAAGGCCTTCATCTTGCAAGGGCATTTGAAGCCCTAAAAATTGTTTTTAGGAGTTCAAATTTTTGAAAGTGTAAGTTCCAAAGGCACCACATAGAGTTTTTACAAATTGAATAAAATATCTCATAGAGAGAATTCAAATGAGCTATCCAAGACGCAAAAGAGAGATTGTATGAGAAAATTTCAACTCGAATAGTTAAGGGTATAATTTTGGAAGTGGCTTGTTTCTAGAGGGAATAAATCCTTGCTACGAAGTTTGTTTGGGGTGGAGGAGGAATATATGGAAATATTATGAACCGTAGAATACAATTATGGATTTATATTTGGAATCTAGGTATGTTAAAATGTTCAAGAGGAGAATGAATGCACCTATAGAATGGGAAAATAGTATAAACTTCCTCATACCATAACTTTCATCTCATAGCTTGAATTTGGGATAATGAATAGTTGTTGGAAAGGTATTGAGGAGGAGAAGACATCTATCCACCCAACATTTTGAATTGGGAATTTATTTTTTAAGGTAATAAAGAAACTTTGCAAAAGTAAAAATAGAGTAATGAGTGGAAATTACAACTTGTGTGTTAGATCCCTAAATATGATAAATCTAATAAATACCTAAATACCACAATTAAAAAACTAGATATAATAAAACATAGATACTTGATTCAATATCATATCTTTATAGGAATGTACGGTGATTGACTTAACTGGAAACCATGTACCTGCAATCTCGTGACCTCAGAAATGTAGCCATACCTTGATATTGATTTGGAAAAAAACTCAACAACCAAATGGGGGACAAATCTCCACCCAACCCTAGACCTTTCTACTTTAATCTTTAGTAGCATGTCACCCTCAAGCCCTTAATTCTTTTTCTCTCTCTAGACCAGTGAAAGAGAGGTGTAATTTTCTCCTTGTTTTCCCTCTTTATAGAGTATGTCCATGATAATGATAAAGAACAAGATCCCCTAGGATCGTTTATTTACTTATTTATTATAGTTTATGGTTTGTCGATGATTGTAGTTACTTATTTTACCATTTTTTTAACTACCCAAATATCCATAATAAGTACTTACTATGACCCCATTTATGATAATTATTAAGTACTTATTTATTATTACTTATTCATATAAGTACTTATTATAACCAGTTTAGAAGAATTATTATATTCCTTTTATTTTTATTAGGGGCATGACATACAACCCTCCTTCAAGGAACTTCAAACCGAAGTTAGTTTTTATTATCTTACTTATAGGTTTTTAATTGGTGCACTATATCCTCCACAACACCCTCCATTAGGTCTAATATCTTCCACAACACCCTCTAGTGGACTAGTATAACCACCTATGTGACTACATAATGCATTGAAAGTCCAATTCACAAAACCGAGGAAGCAAAAGTACTCTCTTTCCATTCTTTCCTATTTCTGGAACTAGGCTTAACACTTATTGGTCTATCTGGATCACTAAGGCTCAGACCAAATCTTAGAAAGAAAGCATATGGATCTACTTAGTTAAGTTTGTAAGCCAAAAATAACTCAATAAGAGTCATTAATACTAATACCAATGTTTCACGAAAATCATTTCCTCTTCTTTCAACAAGAAAGTTGGCATATTACAAAATCTATATAATCATCCTATCTTATGCCAAGTTCCCATTCAATACAATTCATATTTCCTTAGGAGCTTAATCCTTTATGTGATGAAATAAAAATTCACTCAATCATGTAAGGACTTAAGCAAGTTGTACCATTCAAAAAGTCACATGAAAATGAAACCCAACCCTTTACCATTAAGTACCTAAGCGAAAATCTCAAGCAAGAAGTGGTCATGTTTTTCTCCATAACCATTGGCACATGTGCAAACAATTCTTTACAAAATTTTCATTATCAAGATGGAACAAGGAACTTCTTCCTTGGAAAACAAAATTTTTCATTCAATATCTTTTCTCTCTCTCTTTGTCCCTCTTCAAGATGTGACGTCTTTGGAGCACGACAACAAAGTAACCATTAAACACTTGAAAATTAATGATTTTGTAAGGAGAATGATGAAACCACAGTGTTACCCATTAAACTCATCAAGATGTATCATCCATAGAAATTCCCACCAAGAATAATATGTTCATATTGTATATGATTGTATATCAAATGATGAACGATGTGAATATGTTATTAATGATAGTGAAAATATGTTGCTAAAGATAGAGAAAATATGATATCAAGCCCTAGATTATTAGTTACCACAAGTACTACTCTCTTTCAAGAGGAAAATATACATTGTGTATTGAAAAAATTAAGATCAAGGTACATTTATCATTTATCAAGTTTGTTTATAACATTGTTTAATCACATGACAAATATGCAGAAGGAGCAAAAAATGAGCCAATTCCTTGAGCAATGATGTCACATTTTTGTTATTAATTGCAACCCAAATTTCATGTGCCATAAACCTTGAAATGAGACAATAAGACAATAGTAATGTCATCAATGCATAAATAATGTTCAAAGATGGAGAGGTTTGTAGGGCTCTTGACTTACACTTCTCAACACTTCTATATATATAGTTTTGACTATTGTCATACTACTATTTTAGGTATCAGTGTCTTGTATGGAAAAAATAGTCACAACTACTATAATCAACCTTGTAGGATTTCTTACTCGTTAATCTTACCTTACCAAAAGCACTAATGTCTCATATAGAGTTAAATATTTTCAAGCAATGCTATTGGTGAGGGTATTTTCCAAAATTTTCTTTATTGCAAATAGGGAATTCAAACTGAAATTTATTTTTATGAATCCAATATCTCAATTGTTTGTGATCATAACTATAAGTAGATATCTACCCACAACCACAATATATGCATGTACATATACATTCGACCAAACAACCATGCAAAGAACCTTTATAGATCATCCTAGGAAATTGTACATAAACAAAGATGTATGTGGATGGATCTTAAAACCAAACCAAGAAAACATGTAGCCTCATCCTTGTTGGTTGACATATATATAACAAACAAAAATTTATGTCTAGGTTCTTCCAATTATTTTATTCCCTATTATGTCTGTTTCTATTCAAAAGGAACAAGGGTCATGCCCACAATTAATGAGAGAAAGGTTATTATGACCCAATTCCTCGGGTGTTCACCAAGTGTGCTCCAACTACTTTGAGATGGGAATAAGCTTAGATCATCAAATTGTTCCACAATTTATAACATCGCACATACATGGAGTTGATAAAGTGTGTACTAAGCATGCCAACATTGAAATCTTAAATATATGTTTACAATTTCATCATAAACCATGTGATATTCACGTGTAAACCTTATCACTCCTTTCCAATAACCTCCAATGGTCTTCAATGCCCTTTTATTTGATGTGGGGATGCCTCCATCTTATCTCTATATTCAAGCAACAATTCTTCCATGAACCATCTTTTCACAATCTATATGTTACTTTTGTAACCATTTTCTTAATAAGGGATTTTATATTAAGATTGTAAATATGAACACTCTATTTCTTTTATGGTTTCAAGTTGTATATATGATCTACGAAAGGACTATACATAGCTTTAGAACTTGAATTTATTTTAAAATTCATTCAAATTCATTTCTAAGTGTTTTTTAATTTCAAAAATACTTTGAAAACAACTTGCAACAATGTGCAATATCCATGTTACAACAAATGTCTTCATCCAAGACACCTCATCCGTCCACAATAGTTGCCAAGTTGCTTACTTCTTCAACAATAAATTCCTTAATAGAAAGGGGTTTTGATTGCAATTGGTGTGCTGCAAACTTACATAATGATATAAGAAACTCACACGGGTGAGCTTAGTGGCTTTAAGCATGCCTAGAAAATAACATTGTGGCAATTAGCCAAGCAACTTTGGTAGCCTTTAGGATAGATCAAAGCATCCCTTGCGAGGCTCAGTTTTGTTTAAGAGGTCAAATCCTTGGTAGCCTACATGCAAGTAAAGGATGCCATCAAAGTGCTAATGCAACTCACTTATGTCTCAACCCTTTAGTGCGATCTCTCCACAAAAGCAAGAAACAGAATATCAAATTTGTCATTGAAATCCTTCATGACAAATGGCTCACGTTTTGGGTTTATTCGATGTAATTATTCCAAGCGCACTACGATTCGACCCGGGCATACACTGATTTCACGTTTAGGGTTTATTCGATGCAATTATTCCAAGCTCACTACGATTCGACCAGGGCATACACTGATTTTAAGTTTTTTGAGGATAAGTGAGTATGGAAAATGAGGCTACACCAAAAGCTTGGTAACTTCTTCCAACATTCTGAGGTGTTCCAATAGAAGTTTAGTTAGCATGATTTGAACGATAGATATACCAATGAAGTTCAAACAATTTCTATTGAGGATATACAATCTATATTGAGGATAATATCATATGAAATCATAGATTGATGTCAGGTTAGTCCACTCATTATCCAAGTTAAAACCCTAAGAGAAAAGCAGCAACAGTTGTTGAGTTACAATCAGGGGGGAGGTCGAACAAGAGTGCAGGATGTGCATGTGTCTTGCCCAACTTCTCTGCCACTCTCTTCAGTACAGGGTGCATTAAAATAATTCACTTCAACATGAATACTCTATAACTTGCAGAGTACGTGAAGATTATGTTGTTGCCACATTGGATGGCATTCAACCTGGTTCTCAGCTGCAAATACTCTTGCATATTTGAGTAAATCCTGCAAATTTTGATAGAAAAAAAAATGCTCACCCCAATAGCACAGAATCCCAGTATCTTCAAGTCTTCAAGATTTTCCACCGCCTTCGACGTGCTTGGAATATCAACATTTGGCCAGTGCATAAGGTAAATATCAATATAGTCGAGTTGTAGATCCTTCAAAGTACAACCCAACGTTTATTTTTTTGGTACATCTTCCGAGGTGCAATCTCTGATCCTAATTTTGGATGTAATCCATTTGTTAGATAGTCGTTATCAACCATACATTATGGATATTTATCTCCATACCTGCACTATGACTGAGCACAACGTGGTAATTTACAATACCATAACATCACAATTCATGATAATATTCACTATAACGTGGATAATCTTATAACATATTAATTGGGTTCACATATTCATCTTATTACATTATAAATGTATAGGGACAATTCATAAATATATAAGTTAGGGTCTTTCTGATTATCCACTCCATGTTTATATGTTATATGTAAGCACTCAACTAAAATTACTAGCTAAAGTTACCAGTGCTTATATTTACATTGATCAAATGTTTTATTGCACAACATTGTTGTGGGTGGTATTTTCAACAATCAATGTAAACATCGCTCATAAAAGATAGTGGGATATAAGCATTGGAATTTTAATCTAAATCTCTTTTAATGTCGATTTCAAGTTTGAATGCCTTGCATCCTGTTTTGAATTTCACCACCTAAGACATGTTGATCCTCTTAAATACATTTTAGCTAGTCACCAAAATTTTAAATGCATGTGGTTGTGGTGGGTAGGATATTTTAGAGTTCTGTCTTTTATAAGTAGTGAAGGTTTGTTCCTTTTAGATAGAAGAATATAGTAGACGATATTTTTCAATAGAGAAGGAGAAGAACTAAATTGCAGCAGCATTAGATGTAACTCACAAATGTTTTCAATATAAATCTGTTTTTTCAGTGCATATACAACATACTTGAATACTTTGTTTTGCATTATGTTTTCTTTACTATGTTTATTGCACAATCTCTGTTTTTTTTCCCAAAAATTGGTATCACAACAGGTTATAAGAGGTTTTTTGTGTTTATATTGTGGTTCTTTAAAATGGCTAGCAACAACATCATGTAGCAGCAAGTACCACATTTTGATGGGAAAAATTGTGATGCTTGGTGCATCAAGATGAAGACCAATTTTTTCTCTCAAGAGTTGTCGGAGATAGTTGAAAATGGCTTCCCCTACAAACGAGGTTGCGTTCAATGCACTCACTCAATCTTAGAGGAACACACTAAAGGAGAACAAGAAGAAGGATGCCAAGTCTCTTTACTTTATAGAGACATCTATGGGAGACTCCATTTTTCCAAGGATAGCAGCTACAGAATCCAAGCAAGCATAGGAGACTTTGCAAAATGCATACCAAAGAAACAACAAGGTAAATATTGTCAAGTTACAATTGTTAAGAAGAGATATTGATAATTTTCAAATGAAGGACTCTGAGTGGGTGAATGATTTCTTTACTCCTACTATGAGTTTGGTTAATCAAATTAGAACTAATGGAGACACTCTTGAGGATCAAAGAATCATAGAAAAAACCTTGAGAAGTCTTCCTCCCATATTTGATGAATAGATCAACTCTCAGAAAAATTTTAGATCTCAAGTTTCAGTTAGAGGAATATCCAGATAATCCAACAATAATTTTTTTGCTAGAGGGGGTGGAAGTGGAAGCTTCAACAATAGCCATGAAAGAGGACAAAGAAATTCTTCATAAACACTTGGAAGAGGGAGGAGCATCAACAAAGGTATGAAAAATCAAATGTCTAGTAAAAGGATTGGACATTATTCATCTAAATGTAGAAAAAAACAATATGATATGTATCAACAAAATGAAAATTCCATTAAGGAGGAAGAAACTAAAAGTGAAAAGAAAGAAAAAGAAATCATCATTTGCAATGTAGAAGAAGAAAGTAATAGGTATGTTTGGTACTTAGATAGGGGTTCTAGCAACCACATGAGTGGAAACCAAGAAATGTTTTCTAGCAGTGATGAATATGTGAAATCTAAGGTGAGAATGGGAAATAACAACAAAGTGTCAGTCATGGGTAAAGGATGCATCTCTATTTGCACCAAGCAAGGTGAAATTAAACAAATCCAAGATGCATTTTATGTCCCCTGTTTAAAACAAAATCTCATTAGTGTTCGACAATTAGTTCAAAAGGGATATAAGGCTATGTTTGAGAATGAAGAATGCATTATTTTTTATAGAAATGGTAGTGATAGTCAAATTACAACAGTTAAGATGACAAATACAAGAATGTTTCCTTTAACCATGAAGAATGAATTTCAACAACATTCAAAGTTGATACAATAGACCAATCTAGGTTGTGGCATCTAATATATGGTCACTTGAGTTATAGTGGACTGATTTTTTTGTATAAGAAGAAGATGGTAAGAGCCATTGATTGAACAACCTACTAAAATATGTGAGGGATGAATTTTGGGAAAACAACATAGAAATGATTTTCCCTCTGGTAAATCGTGGAGAGCAAGAGATCCACTTGAGTTAATGCATTCAGATTTGTGTGGTCCTATGAAAAAACTACTACATATGACAAAAATTTCCATGGTTTTTCGTTGCTATTGCCACACATATCTATCGCACTTTCCACGAAGGCAAACAATTTTTTTCGTGGTACTTTTTTCATTGCTATATCCACGCATTCGTTTTTTGTGGAAACAAAGATGAACATTCGTTTTTTGTGGAAACAAAGATGAAATCATACCACCACGTGTCACCATCTTAAAAAAAGGAATATTTTTTTCGATGGAAAAATCGTCGCAATATCGACGAAAAAGAGTGGCAATAGCGATGAAAAAAGTGTGTCAAAGTAAAAACCCCACGATTGTCTTGTGACGCAGATGCCATAGTTGCGACGGTTAAAGCGTGGCAAGTAGCGACTAAAGATCATCGCAATAGCGACGAACAAGCATGGTAGAGTAAAAACACCTATCAATAGCTTGCAACGCAGATGTCATACTTACGACGATCTTATCGTCACTATTGCCACGCCTTCTATAGGTTTAAAAAAAATGATAGCTTTCCCCTACTTTCTAAGAAATCTCCTCTCACGTCCTTTTGTGTGGATAAAGAAATATCGGTTATGATTTTGAAACCCGGTCCTGTATGAGGGAATCTTCTATCTCATTTCCCAACATTAAATAGGAAATCTCAAGATTATTAGCAAATTTTGTGTATTTAACTATCACTTGAGAATTACTGAGAGAATCATTAAGTTTCTGCATTTATGTATTCAGAAAATGACTTTAAACAACAAAAAATGTTGATTTCGTGAAGATTTATGTCATCGGATTCCGACCAAAAAAAACATTTCGTAGAACAATTAGACAACACCCAATTTTCCATGTCAATTTTGGAGTGAGTGTGGGAGCATCTCAACTCCAAATTATCACACCTACCAATGTTCTTTCCATCCATTTGAATTTTCCATGTCGATTTTGAAGTGGGTGTTGAATCATATCAACTCCAAATTCTCACACCTACCAACATTCTCGCCATCCATTCGAAGAACCATGGAAAATTTGGTCATGCAACTTGAATATAGCTAGTTTGAGGCTATGTTGATTAGTCGGCCTACAAAGAAAAGGAACAATTATTGATCAAATATAACCCTTCTTTCTATAATGTCAAGGTTAGGAGAGGATTCATGGGCCTAATATATGTTTTCTTATCAAGCTATTAAGACATGGGCACATAGGTATAACCCATATATGTTACAATCAACCAATTGGATTGTGCTAGTATTTGAGAGAGAGTTGCAACAATGTCCAAAAGGTTCAGAATATAGGTAATGGTCATGTAGTAATAAGACAAGGGAAGAAATACGAAAAGTACAATGCACCTATATCTAAAGTTCAAACCATTAAAAGTTATTAAAACCATCTTCATATATGAAACACGTTCAAGAAATCTTGATGAAGTAGCACGATACTTCTATTTGGTGACACACAATCACAAGTGAACGTTTGATTTTTTAAGTTGAAGCACAATTAGAAGTTTGTCGAGTCATGTTCCTTGCAAATATGGATGGATACAATGTGTCGCTATAAGGTCATCAATGCTTGTCTTTCCTAAAATACATGTTACAACGTACTATAAACAATGGAAAGTGAAGGAACCTTGAAGTGAGATATACTTAGGGAAGCATGACATTGAGAAGCCCATAAACCTAGGAAAGTGTGAGAAGGCATATGACACTTACGCTTTAATTATCTGATGTCGTATAGCCATAATATATTTTTGGACATGAATACTATCATTATTTTTTACAATTTTCATTACTTGTTGAAACTCAACAAAAAAGAAAAGACAATCTACAAATTAAGTTAATTAGATATTCAATTATTTTCGAACTTTATCACTAGTATCAAGAGGTTAATAACATGTTCTCCTTGCTCAAGGGACTTTTGGAGACATTGTGGGACAAGATTGGATGACATAGACCTAATTTTCAAGACAATGAAGATGCACATACACAACTACAACAAAGATCTAGTTTGGCTAATCATTTTTTTAGAGAGCCAAATGTTATGTCCATTTTATGATTTTGTGAATTTAAGTATATATCCATTACAAAAAAATCAAATTAAAACATAGTCAAAGAGTTACTTGTTCCTTTATTAAATTAAGTGCTAGAAATTAGAAACAATTTCATTATAGGATACAATAGAACGCAAAGAGTTACCACTTGTTATTATGGTAATTGGAAGGTCTCTACATGATCAACCCCATGCAACATGAATGAATGTGTAGTATATGCTTTCTCAAGGGAAAACAATACATGATTATCAATAAATAACACTTCTAAAATGCATGGTAAAAAGCATAGTTATCTTTGAAGAAGTTTGTGAACATTTTTTGGGCATGGGAATATTTTTAGAGGCTAACATATTCTTTGATCCATTCTTACAATTTGGGTGTAATGCTCATAAGTTGAAATGGAAACTTTCTTACATAATCTCAACAAAAATTGCAAGTCAAATCTTGTGAATCTAGTAAGCAATCAAAAGAGTGGATGAGCTAAAAGTATTGTGAGTCTTTTATTGAGCATGGTGTACTATGACAATTGGCTATCTATTGGATGGAAAACTCTCATAATTGATAGACACCACAACAAAACATTCCTTATAAAACCAGATTTATTGTTAATGTGCAAGGGCCTCTCGATTGAACCAGGGTTGTTGTGGAACACCCCTCTTCCCTCCTAATAGTGGAATGAATTTGGAGTGATCAACTTGAAGATTCTACACTTAAGCAGTGCACCACTCCAGTTCAATATGTTCTTAGAATAAAAGAAATCTTGCGAAGGGAACAAGTTAAATCCTCCACTATATATCAAGGTGCATAAAATGTAGGGAGCAATCTTGAATTAAAAGAAACCTTGAACAAGTTAACTCCTCCAATCTATATTGTTATTGCCACACATATTCCTCCAAGAGGTCAATTCGTTGAGTTGTATATGAGTGCGCTAGGCCTCCAAAGGCCAAGTGTCTTCAATCACCACCAGACCCTATCCCTAGGACGAAGTCAAGCCCTTGAAGGTGATGTTTTGGCTTCCAAAGGCAATTTGTTTGGATTGTAGGGGATAGGTGAGATCCTCCAAGGTGTCTCTTAGGCCTCCAAAGTCATGTCATCATCATCTGGTGTGTGGGCCATGGTATCCAACCTGTGGGATTCAAGCCCCAAGGAATCCCAAGCTAGGCTCGTTCTTCCAAACATGTCGACCAAACAAGGTCCTGCAAAGACAATGAATACACCCTCCAAGGATCTCAATTCAAATGCATCATGATGAGTAAACCAAATTAATAAAATATCCTCCATTTATTCTCCATTCGTCTTATGTACTAGGTACCCATAGAAGTATTTGATTCTTGTTGAAACTAAAATTCCCTACAATGTGGAACATTTACATGTTCCCCTTTAGACAACCACACCGTATTCCCTTAAACCACATTTAATGACTCTTGACAATTTGGGGAATGACACCATGGGGATTTGAAATTCTTAATTTCCTCATTTATCTTGATGGACCCAAAACTATATGGAATAAATATAATGTCATGAGTCAAGTATATAGGTGGATTTTGTACTAGGCACATAGAGAACCAAATCCTCCTAACTTAATGGACTTTAAAATAATATAAAATATAATGAGGAACTAAGTGCTAGGTATGTGGGATGATTAAGGAATTTGGGGGAAACATAAAGAGAGAAATCCTCTAATATATATGAACCTAATAAATATACGAAATACAATTTATCTTAAGGTGTTGGGATTGTTGGAATATTTTTGAAGTTAGCATATTACAAAAGGTGAAATCCATTATGGGTTTGTAGGGATAAAAATACTTATCTGATATGATTGGCACTCAGGATTTGGCATATGGAAATATATTGTTGGATGATCCTTTTAGGCTCCAAGTTGTGACCCTTTTGAGCTTCAAAATATTTTTGTTGGTTTTTCTAGCCAACAAGTCAATAAGAAACTCATTACATGAAAGGGATAAATAAGATATGAATTTTAATAAGTTATTTTTCCCTTCAATGGTAGGTTTGTCGTTGGTACGCTAGGATTCACGAATGAAAATAGGCCTTATTAATATAAAAGGGACATAGATTTGTAACTCATATGCATTCGAATTCCTTCCAACCAATAGGTACAAACCTCAGACAAGTAGCTAGCTCGTACATGACCAAATGACATCCTGCCAATAGGCACAAACCTCAGACAATTAACTAGCTAATACACTTTCTAGGCTTATTGACGATGATAGGTTAGGTCATCCATATTCAATATCATCCTCGTGGATGATATATGGGTTTGACAGGAGCATGCATACTTTAAGAGTGCATACCCATACTTTCATTTCACTCTCAACAAAACTACTATGTGATGATGCTTTTATCATCCAAAAACTATCCATTTAATTTAGAAGTAAAGAACTATAGAGAGCTTAAAATTTTAATGAACATAAACCTCGACAAAATCAAGGTTTAATGGACCCCATCATTCTCATGCAATGTTATAGAAGAAAAACCTTTGGATCTACAACTTTTTCAATAGTTAGTTCCTAAAAAACAAAGGTGCATATCTAGATGCTAACATGGCCTTTACTTTCATGTCTTAAATGATGTAACCCAACATTTAAATTAGAATATAGGTCCCAACTATTATGGAAAAATCTGTCAAGTTATCTTGTTATATTGAATATAATAATGTATATAAATAGAATTCTCTCATAGGATCCATGGCCTGAACTAATAATAGATATGTTCTAAATAACAGAAAAATGCATAAGCACACCATAATAAATGCAATGGAAGAGATACGAGATAAGGGATTTTTATTTGGGTGTAATAAAAAATGGTATTGGTGGAAAAAATGTTCCAAATAAATACTATTCACCTCAAGAATAATGACAAGGATGATGAGGAACCTCAATAGGATTTGTGAGAATAGTTTGGGTTCTCATTAAATAATGAAGCAAAATTTTACAACATATTAATGAATTCCTTGGAAGATATTGACATGCCTAAAACCATTAAAATTGTAGGATACATCAACAACCAAACTATCATAGTCCTTATCCACTTAGTTAGTAACCACACCTTCATTAACAAAAATATGTTATACAAACTGAATTGTGTTACACACCCATTTATAAATTTTCAAGTGGTGATTGTAAATGGAGGAAAATGCCACAACATTAAACTAAGTAGATTACAAATTATCAATTACCATTTACACCATTTTTATTGAAAGGGTGGTTTTGGAGGTTTGATGGCTTAAATCATTGGGTAAAATGTCCATGAACCATGGGGAATTAATGGCCTAAAGGCTCTACCCATTCAAGTGATTAGCCCACATAAAATGGAGAATCTCCTCAAAACATGTTCATGGAGTTATTGTTAATATTCATTGAATAGATAGCGAGTAACAATACCAAAAGGGAACACAATCATGCGTAAACCCTAGTGCTCTGTAACAATTCCTCTGTGAACCAACTTCATGAACGGGACGAGCCGTCGTGAAAACTATCGCCTACTACGGTCTGTCACAGAAAACACCCGGGTCTGTTCTGTCAGAATGAATCTGGAAGAGGAGGGGAAACCCCCCTCATACAAAAAATTTAATGCCAACGATGGGACGAGAACAAGAGCCAAGCAACCCTCATTCAATCCACTGCTGCAGCTATGTGAACAACTCCTTGCGAGAGAACAAGAGCTCAGGAGAGAGATGGATGTGGAAGCAAGAACGTACCATCCAAAATCATCTCATGGATGGGAGCCTGGAAATTTCATCCCACAATCTAATAAACCATCAAGATATCTCATAATCGCAACAAGAGTGGGTGAAAACACATAGTTTATGTGAGAGCATTCCCTCATAGGGAAGTTTCTGGGACTATGTCCATATGAACGTGACTTGAACCGATGGATTAAGCACTGGTGGAACCCTAATGGGGACTACGGGGTTCATCTCAGCTCAAAGCATTTTTTCACAATCATACTATACAATCTAGAAGAGAAGGACATAATATTCGAGAATGGGCCATACTTCTACAACTCGACAGGGCTATTCATGTACTTCTGGATGGAGAGATTCATCCCAGACAAGGAGGACTTCACAATGGCTCGAGTTTGGATCCGATTATACTCTTTTCTTCAAGAGTTTTGGTTGGAGGAAATCCTCATGGGAATCGGAAACACAGTGGGTCATTATGTCAAAACATGAAAATCTACAAAGGAGAGGAAATACACTTCTTATGCCCGAATCTACATATATATGAACATATCCAAGGCTCTCTCGGGATATGTAACTCTAGAATATCAATACGAGGACTGGCAACAAACATTGGATTACGAACACATTCCTTTCTACTACAGGAAATTCCATGAACATGGCCCCCTCTTCAAAGACTATCCACTGAATATCCAAGCATCCAAGGCTAGTGATACCAAGTAGAAGGATGGATTCACCACTGTCATAGATAGGGAAAAAAATCCTCCAAGGAAGAAAAATCTAGAACCACGCCCCAAGATCTTGACAAAAAACTCTTATGAGATTCTGAACCAGCTGCCGTCAGATGAAGAAATTCAATATCCACATAAAAAGAAACAACAAGAGAAAGGAAAGAACCAAGCCACACCTTCCTCTATCAAAAATCGTTAGAGCAAACCAGAAGAGGGCAGAGACATAGATGGGGACACCCAGATGCAGTTGGATGATAGGGATCTTGCAGGCATTGACCTAGAAAAACTTGAGGAAGCTCTCAACCAAAAAGATGTGCAAGCACTCCCTTAAGAACAACCTTGAAAGGTACATAAAGTCTTTCTTGACTCCATAGCAACATCCACAACAATACTAGGTATAGCCATAGATCCAAGCTCAGACTCAAAGAGGGCACCATGGGAAAATGAAATAAGGGGATGAAAATCATCCCAACAACTCATCAAGGAGGCAGGCAATCTCATGCTCAAATCGGGGTAGATACAAAATCTCTCAGAGGGATAACTCCACCCTACACCACAAGCATTATGATGCATATCATCACCTGGAACATCAGGCGACTCAATGGTCAATCCAAACAAAGGATCTTCCGATATTTTATCAGAGCAGAAAATACAGATATCCTTATGTTACAAGAAACAAAATGTGTTGGTACAGAGGCAGAAACCATCTTCCAACGCATTTGGAGGGTTTGTGATTTCATACATACTGACTCAACCGAAGATTTAGAAAGAATGTCCATTCTATGGAACCCCAACAATATCACTTTATGTAGACCTTTTTCCACTATAGGAACACTCACGACCCACTTCGAGATCATAGGTTAGACATGGGAGGGAAACATTACAAATTTCTATGGACCTCAAAGCCAACAGGAAAAATACAGACTCATGAAGCAAATAACCCACATCAAAACATTGTTGAGCACGCCCAACTCGATTTTAGGGGGCGACTTCAATATGATCCTTTCGTTGGAAGGGTAAAAAGGAGGAATTAAACGGCTGGAACCAGACAGTGGTAAGTTCAAAACCCTCATAGATCAACTAAATCTAGTAGACATTGAAAATCACAATGGCACATCCACCCGGTCCAACTATAGATCACGACACCAACAAGTAGCTTACCATATGGATTGCTTCCTTGTAGTGGAAGAATTAATAGAATTAGACCCGAATATGGAGAGTCTCATTCTCCCAAAGGTAGGATCAGAGTGCTAGCTAGTGGCCTTTTTCCTAGAAACTGACAAAATGCCCAAGTACAAACCCTTTCAATTTGAGAAATTCTAGCTATCTCACCCTAACTTTCCTCAACTTGCAATATCCTGGTGGGCCCAGGCAAAAATAGAGAATGGTACATGCATGTACAAATTTTAACAATGCCTCAAAAACTTCAAGCACTCGCTGAAGCACTGGAATAAACAAACCTTTGGAAATATATTCCAAAGCATGAAGGACATAGAAAAAAAACTAGCAAAGTTGCATAAAACTTTCATTTCAGGGACCAGAACTGTTGATTTAATGAAAGAGGAGGAGGAGCTCCAAGCACAGCTAGAAGAAAGGAAAAAACAAGAGGAAATTTTGTGGAGACAGAAATACAAGGGTCCAATGGCTCAAAGAGGGATAAAAGAACACAAAGTTCTTCCACAAAGCTATGGTGCATCACCGATACATAAAAATAATCACCCACTTGGAGGATGCCCAGGGAAATCCTATAAGAGAACACACCCAAATTGCTGAGGAGCTCAACAACTACTACAAATATCTCCAAACGGAAACCAGTGAGGATAGAATGGAAGCAATCTGGCAGGTAACCAACCACATACCCCCTCTTGTGACTCCAGAACAGAATGTAGCAATGATGATAGCTATCACTCAAGACGAAGTGGACCAGGCAGTGAAAGAAATTCCCTCAGGAAAGTCCCCTGTCCCAGATGGATTCACCACTGACTTCTTTCACCACTGCGGGGATTTAATCAGGGAAGAGGTTGTTGATACTGAGAGGGGGGTGAATCAGTATCAAGAAAAATTTAAAACCTTTTTCAACTTATAATTAAACCTTTCAACTATATCCAATGGGAAATGAACAATAGTATAAGAGTTACACCAATACACCACAATACACCATGCAGAATATATGAGAAATAATGAATAGTTATTGTTCAAGGGAAGTAATGACTTCCAAAGGTAGTTGCAGCTTCCAAATGTAAAGGGAGGGATAAACCTCCAAGAGGAAGATACAATCCTATAATATAAAGAGAGATTCTAACTCTCCTTCATTTCTCCTTCCTTCCACGCAAGAATATATGAGAGATAATAAAACTTTACATTAAATCATCACCATCAACAAATCATCACATAAAACCTGATAATGCTTCCTGAGACTTCTTCAATTTCTGCAATTCTTCAATTCTTGGAGTACTCTGATCCTTTAGATAATATTACTCAATGTATTCTCTGAAACTCCTCAAATTTTCACTCCTTGAATCCTCCCCAAAAAGAGGTCATAGAAAGAATGGTAGACTTTATTCAATTCTGGTCTATTCAGAAGACCCAAATTGTACAACATACCCTGCTCTAAATATTTAACATATGATTCTGAGACTAGTACAAAAGACACTAAAGTTTGTACTCTTTCCAATGGAAGTTGTCCCACATCATTTGGATTTTGTATGAAGAAGTTATGATTGTTTTACTCGAAACACATGTTTAATGACTAGCTTTAGGACTGGTCACAAACCCTATCTTCCACAGAGTGTACATCCATAATTATATCAAATCAAGAGCTGAACTTTTTACCAGAGGTAACTTTATATGTCTTCTCAATACCATCGCAATTTCACCATATGAATCGTTCTAGAAAAAAAGTTATAGAAAAAATGGTAAGATGACCTGAAAATAACATACTTTAGAACACATAACCAAAAGACTTCATCCTCCCTTGAAATCCGGCCTCCTTTTCTTCTTATTACCTCTGAAATTCGACTTGTATAAAAAATGAATGTATAATGATGTTTATTTATACCATTTATGTCACTTCATTTTAACACTAGGGCCGATCTGACACAAAAAATACAAATAGGACCTCTACCAGGGAATTCCTTAGCAATATGTCTCAGTCTTCTGCAACTATAACAAAGAGTAAATCCTCTCTTTCTCTTAAACGATCCCCAAATTTTTTGGTATTGTGCACTGGGATCATAGTGATGAAACTACAAAAATTCTTTCTAGGATCCTCCATCCACTTGTTAGTCGAGGAATTTTTTTTATGCATAGGAATAACATATCTTTCGTTATTTATATCATATCTATTCATATCAAATATTCTTTCTTCTAGTTGCGCCCTAGTTTTCCAAGTAGGACAAAATCTATCAAACATACCTAGATCCATTCTTTCAAAACAAAAATTTCCACTTATCTTACCTTTATTAGAGCACAAAACTTTAGGATCTTACCTCTTTTCTTTAGATCCAATTCTCTTCTTAGCACAGAGCTTCACAAGTCAAGTATAATACTACGAACCACAACAATAGATCTACGCACATAGATTTCTCTTTTCTTCAGTTCCCAACAATCACAGTTTCAGGTCCCCACAACATAACCATTTGTTGGCACATGAGTATACCCAAAGTTCAATGCTTCAACAATGCACCAACAAAACCCTAACTACCGGCCCTTTCGAAAACACCTGCGAAGAAGATGAAGTCTCACCCAAGGTAGAGGTAGTGGGGTTTGCAGGACTCAATTGTCTACAACCTAGCTGGGACACAGATCTGTTGTCACAATACTTAACAAGGAATTTAGCTAATAAAATTCATTAGTCTTTAACCCCTTTATTCAAATAGTAGGTTAAAACCATAGTTACATAACAATGTAGTATTAATCCAGATCTAAGCACATCTAACCATTCAACACATAGAATCAAAGTAGATCTAACATTCATTCAGATCATAAACACTAAACATTCATAGATATATCTATCCGTGCGCTAAGAAAATACAAGAACAATATAGCACAAATAGCATAACACATGATATACGTGGTTCACCCTAGTGTGGGGCTACGTCCACCAACTCTTCTTATTCTTTATTATCTTCTTCTAGTCTTCTTACATGCACATATCCACAAGCCAACTCCGCATAGGACATGATATCTACACACACCTCTCTAGATCCTCCTTCCCCAAGTTAGGTCAAGGCATACAACCAACTCCTAGTAAGAGCAGAGCCTTCTTATAATCACTTGCACTTAGCTATGCAAGTCTCAACACAATCTTTCACAAATCCAACTAGTCATGCACTAAGTTGATCATTAACTAGCTACTTCTTACATTGGCTAGATTTCTATTTATATATTACAAAAGGGGCCTAGATATGGGTAAACCCATGGGACGACATCCCATAATAGTTACATAAACCCTAACACCCAAAAATCTCGTAAAAGGGGAAGAGATCCCGCGATATCTGCTTCACCTAGGTGCTTTGTCTTTGATCAGCCTATCGAAGTCCCAAAAATTCTCAAACATGACCAAGGTTCTCCAAAACTTGGTCAAGGGCCAACATTGGTTATGAATAATTTTGAAAGTTGGTGCTTCCTATGAATGAAATCTTATGATATAAATAAGTAAACATTATGTGGTTTTCTCCCATTTGGGTTTCCACGTAAAATTATTGTGTATTGTGTATTTATTTTTATATTTTTATGGTATATTGAATGCAATCATAAGTGATAAATTGTTGATATCTTAAATTATTACACATTGTAATTAAAAGTGGTAAAAAGTGTACAATACTAATTCACCCCCCCTTTAAGTATTAGTGAATATTCCAACAATATATATATATATATATATATATACTACTCTTAGTCTACACTCATGCCATATACATGTTCAAGCATGCACCAATTCACCAATGCACATCAATATGCATTAATAATTAATCGTGTCATCACTATTTCACATACATGCATTCTATCTTTCTTATATTCATAATGCATCAATTCTATCATGCACTCCAATGCATATATCGTTCAACTTTATTTATTTATTTAGATTTGTTTTTGTAGATGATTGCACTTGAATTTCTATAGAACCTTGTTATCACGTGCACTATCATTTTCTCATTTGCAAACCAATGATAATAGAGGAAGTTTCCTTGCCTCCACCTTCTGCCCAATATTGTTATCATTAATAGTTGCTTTAACATGTGTAGCATTCCACACATGTTTTTATAATGTGATCCAAGATTCTTGTCATAAATAATAAATCTTTTACAACACATTGTCTAGCTTTAAACAATCCTCAAATCATGGCCCTGACCTACTTATAGGGTCTTTATATAGTTCCTCCTCTTTGGACTATTCCACCATGCAACTCCTTGTTGCACACTGATAATTGGTTGAAAATATCTCCACTCATGAGTGGAAAACAACCCCTCCTTCAGTTGTTCACCTCCATCAGCTACACATGTATGCATATTAATCCACACATAACATCAGTATTCTTTATGGTGGTACACCATTATTAGCATGATAATTCAATGCATAAAAAAACTTGTTTCCCTCTTCCATTATCACACCAGTGCATATATTCTTCAATTTTATTGATGTTGTCAAAATATTGTAACTCCTTGTTGACCTATTTTTCTTGTTGGGAACCTCTAGCTAGACTAAACTTGGTTGACCTACATTTCTAGACATTATATCTACTAGTGATTCCATCTCACAACTTATTCCCTTATGAAAATAATCATGTTTTTCATCCTTTCACTTTCTCGAGCAACTCTTTGATTCCTCAAACACATCCTTTCCCTTTCTCGAGCAACTATTTGATTCCTCAAACAAATGTACAATCTTGACAATTTTCCTTATACAATGAACATAGTTCCTTTTAGGTTTCATCTATGTTGCATACCATGTCAAGCATAGAATCATTTTCTTCCTCATGTTTCTTTTGAGGAATTTTCCTCTCTGACGAGTTCCCTATTTTTTTTTCTTGACCAAACTGGTCTTTAAATACCATTATCTTTGATTGGCATTTCAACATTTTGAAATATTATTTTTATGTCACATTTCCAATATTTGTTTTCATCCATGCATTTGTTTTATTTTAAATATCTATCTTCACTTCATTAAGTGATTCATTGAGAAGAAATTCTTGGCCATTCAATACTACTATGCTCCAAATGGAAATGATACACCCTCCATTTGAACATGTACCCTACTTTTGCTGCACACTTTGATAATAGAGGCAATATTTTTTCTTTTGTATTTAGACAAGAGTTGTTAGATCACATCTAATAATACCTTCTTCTTGCACTTAGATATTACTCGTGCACTTCATGAGTCACACCTCATCTTATGATATCCTTTTTCCTTCTCTTGAAAAAATATTATTCCTCACTATATTTCCACCTTCAAGGATAGAGATTCCACCTTAAATCCTTATGCATGTAATAACTATGTTCACCTACTGACTTCATGATTTATGTGAGAATATCAATTAGTTTTCTTTTGCAAACCATTTAGATTCAATAGAAGTCAAAAATTGATCTTTCTCTCATCCTCCTGAATCCTTTATCCTCTCTTCAATACATTTTTTGCATCCCTACACCTCCTCTGCACCTCTTTGTTTCCTCAACCAACTATACAATTCTTTTACATGATTTTTTGTGCAATGGACCTTGAAATTACTCTTGAATAGGCCCACACAATGCTTATTGGTGTATTATTTATCTTCTTTCTATCAATTCTTCACACATGTAATCATAAAATAACATGACACCCTTATTTATACACTTCCTACCTCCACAAATTTGTCCACATACAAAGGGAAATTGTGCTCAAGAGGTGGGTTCTGAGTCCTCTTATTTTACTTCAGATTGGTTGTAACACTCCTTTAAAATCTGGTGCTAACACCTTTTATTTCACATGATATGCTCACAATCCATAAAATAGGATTTAACACTACGAAACCATATGATGCATCCCTTTGAATCAATCATGGTCGTCGCTATGTTCTTTATCCATCAAATAATATAGTACAAGCCTCATTACTTAATATCCATAGAATTAGATATCTCGGATAGATCTCAAACACTGATTTATTCACTGCAAGTCTATGTCATTTATTTTCTTTATTTCACACTTCCGCAACATATAGACTACACCCTCAAGTTCTAGCACACTCACTTTGCAGCTATAATTAGATGCATTTCAAAACATTTCTCCATTCGTATAAGGCATATCCTTTCATACTTTCACGACCTCGAGAATGAACCATCATGTTCCATCGCACTCACTTTGAACCTATACTTATAAACATTTCTAAGTATTTCGTTGTTGTTTTACGAGTCAACATGAACCATTGGATCACTCACCTTCTCGGTTGTCTGATCCTTTTTTCTTGGTACTTAGTCATTTCTTTGAAATATTACCATGGATCCATGGGTTTGCGCTCAATGTTTAATAATTCCATACTCATTGACCCCTTCATCCGACGAACCCATTATACTTAGTCAATTTTTCAAAATTTCACACTTGCTTCGCGATCATTTATTTATGCTTCCTCACCTCTCTGTTATCCTTCAAACTCGTAGAGTATTGAAACTTGCACAATTTTTTTAACTTCAGCGTGGGTCCACAATCCCATATTTAATTTATTCTTGGAACTCCATCCACCATTCAGTCCATCCAATTCTTAGGACTTGGACAAATATTGAAATTTCATTGTGATCTACGGTACCCTACAATACTTATACAAATATTGAAACTTCATCGCACTCTGTGGTACTTCAAGACTTAGCCAAAATATTGGGACTACACCATGCTCTGCAGTTATTTATCACTTATCCAAATATCAGGACTTCATCGCACTCAATGGCATCCTTTACACCCGCGAAGTATTGAAACTTAATCATATTTAGAGACTTTGTTTTGGGTTCGCTCATTTGTGGTATTACTCCTTCCCACATCCATACTTCCCCATGCTCCACGATATCTTGAGACTTAGACGAATTTTCCAAGATTTCATCGTGGTCCTGCAGAACAAATAAGCACCCTTCCACCATGGCTCTGCATCATCTTCCATTTGTCATATCATCCACTATGTACCTGCCACCATGGAATACACATCATTCTTCTTTCATGTCAGGTAACATGTGGCCTCCATGTCATGTTGACTTTACTATACAGAAAAGTACCCAAAATTTTCCAATTTTTCCAATTTGAAAAACACCAAAATTCGAAAATTCTTTCTTGAATTGCCATTAAAATTTGCATATTTTAATTCTTGGTTGATATCCTGCATTACTCATGATATATCTAAGAATTTTACACCACATAAATGGGAAATGTTACCCAAATTTTATCATGGGAATTCTACAATTTCTAGAATTTATGCAATTCCAAGCTCAATTCCAGATTTAAAATAAAAAATAATAATTTTATGAGTGAATTCGTCGAATTCCCCACAAATATTCCGTTCCAATTCATGGAATTCTTTTGTCAAAAATTTCACTCTGAAATTTAAATGTCATCCACATATATCTTTATCATTCTGCTATTTGGCCCATGTATGCTCAGTATTGAATGTTGATATCTGATACCATATTGTAACATACTCAACCTCCAACTAAGCATCATTACATGTGGAATACACATTAAAACACAATATTTTCTACTTATTAATTTCTTGTATCCTATCAACTACATATCACACATAATCTAACCATTTGATTGATAAAACAATTATAACGACATCTAACAACATATATTAAACATGACTGCAACTGTTGAAGCCAATAACAAACACACAACATCCCTATAAACTATTTACACAATGAAATATCATAATAAACACAACATATAACTTGTATGTTAATAGATAATCAACTGGCTACATACAAAGGATGAATCTTCGAGCCATAAGCGTTTTTGTTTGTTTTCTTTCAGTAGCAAGCCACCCCTGAGATAAGTCTATGAGTCCAAAAGGATATTTGGCCCTCTCGCTATCCACTCTCCACACATAGAAGCCTCAAGACACAGGTTCCAATCTATTTCCCACAACCTGCAAAACCCAAAGAATGGGATCCTGCTTCACTGCACATAGTCCCTTTGGCCTTCTCACTTCCCTCCTAGTATAAAATACATATGGTTGAACGTAAAAACTCTCATCTACTCTAGAACTTCTCATAATATCCCTCAGAAGGCTCTCGAGTCATTTTCTCAACATAAAAATACTTCAGAGGCTTACAACCTGAATTACATGTACATAGGCCTCTTTCTCAAAAGAAAACATATCCCAACAATGGTGTAACGACCCTGCTTAAATAAATGTATAGGATTATTAATTATAATTAAATTGATAATCTGATTGTCCTAAGATGTTAGCTAAACAATAATTATTTGTTATATAATACTAACTAATTAATTATCATTAATTATTTGTTCATAATTGTCAATGGTTAATTAATTATTAATTGACTCTTTAATTATGTGAGTAAAGAATTCATGGGGTTAATAATTTAATTTATTAAGACTTATGTATTCGGGAAAGGATGGGACATTAAATGTAAAGATAAGATAAGATAAGATAATAAATACAAGGGAATAAGATAATAAATAAACGGATAAGGAAAATAATGAAAGGAGAGTCGGTGAAGGGGGAATATGAGGGGGAGAGCCTTACGGTGGAAGGCATTCTTTTGGGAGGGGATTTTGATTTTTGGGAGGAAGCATTTTGGAGGGGGACAGGAGCACTGGTTTCTTGGCTTGGTTTTTCTGGTTATGCGGGAGAGTTCTGCAGACTGTGAGTATCATTGCAGGGGGCACCAGGTTGCGAGGGGTTTTGGGCACGAGGGCCAGGATTCCTTTCAGTTTCCTAGAGCTAGGGAGCCGGACAGGCTGGTCCTAGCTGGTTGGGAGGATAGTCGGTTTGGGCAGTGTTGGTCAGTGCATCAGGCTAGGCAAGACAACAGCAAGCCAAAAGGGAAGGGACAACCATATCGACGGGAATTAGAATCAGAAGCAAGTATTTTATTGTGAATTGTTGAGTTATTTCCATGCTATAGATAGATTTTAAATTATGCAGAATATTTATGCTTATGATGTGAATGAATAATTTACGTATGAGAAGGAAATTATATGTTAATTGAATTAAATTTTTTTATTTAATTAAGTTGGCCACTACAAATGGTATCAGAGATTTTGTTTGAAATCTAGGCTTGAGGGCCAAAACTCCAATCTCTAACTCCAGCTACGCCTAACCTGCAAACCAAACACCGAAATTTTAACACAAATATAAAAATAAATGCAATACAAATTGAAAATGTAAAAAAACAAAAACAAATTTACTAAAGTAAAACAAGTGAAATATGAATACAACCAGGGTTGTTACAATATGTTCCTTGGAGCGTAGAGATCCGAACAAGGTTTCCCACGAATACATAAACATGATTTTATTTTATCCACTGACATGCATCTCCATGAAAGAAATAAAGAAATTATATAGCAGATGCGATATAAATAGAATAATAGTGTTGTACCTCAAGTTGTTCATGCAGTCGTTTTTGAACTTCCATCTGCATCTGTAAAGCTTCTGCAATATGGGTTCCTGATATCGCTTCCAAATTTGAAACTATCTCGTTTCCCTTTTTCTTTCTAGATTTTCCTCCTTCTAATGACTCGGGAATGTACTTTGCCGTCGATATTTCTGCAAATGGATTTTCACGTGATAGATGGTAAGTCCTTGAACACCCATCACTTTAAGTACTCCTTTGGGTGTCACCCTATCTGCACCACCAAGATGACTGATTGCCTCCACAAACCGGTCATGCAAGTCAGGTGTCCATTGCAGCCGTTGTTTTGCTGATCCACTACCTCCAGATGTAACTGGACTACCAGATGAACTAGAAGTAACCCCTAATGGGCCTGCACCCAGTTGCTCAGATCCATGGAATCTTTGAGGAACAAGGCCAACTATTGAAAATTTCTTGTTTTGAAACATGATCTATAAGAGGTTTAACAAGACTACCTATAAACAAGGATAATTTACCGTGGTCGATTCACTGTTGTCACATTCTGCCAATTGTCATGGTCTTTAAGCACGAGAGTGTTCTTAAGAATATTCTTTCAGCTCCTTCATGAATCTTTGTGTAGTTCTTAAATATTCAGAGTCCAAATACCCTTTGTCGTATTCTGCTAGTTCACGTGATCTTTAGACATGAGAATGGCCTCTTAAATAATCCTCAACTGCTACAGTCCACTAAAATTACAGTCGAGCTTTGTAAAATTACAACATTCTGGGAGCCAGTGGTACCTGAAACAAATTAGACAGAAAATCTTTCTGTCGGTCGGGTTGCAACCAGAGGTCTTAATTTCAATTTCCCCGAAAGATGCACCTGAACGAAATCCGTTTATTCTAAGTTTGTTGAATAATTTATTTCTTGCCGCATATAAATATAATAGTCTTGTATTGTTAATAATAATAATAGTAATAATAATAATAATCTCCTCTGGATATGAAGGTCCCGTGTTCGAATCTCTGAGAACCTAAATTCTTGGCAATGCCCAAGAATACCATTTTTAACTGGAAGTCAGATTCATTCTCACTGAAGCCGAAGTAGAGAGAATGAGGCCGGAATAACGAACACTGACAGTATTAGTTAAAGGAGTGATGGGCCAAGTGGTGAGGGGATGATCCAGTGGAGCGCCATATTGATGGTCTGGTATACCGAAAAGGGAAGGTGCCCTCTGCATTCTTCCTAAACATTCCATCTCCTAATTCTTATGAACAACTATAGGGTGATGTTCCTCGTATTTCGTGTCGGTTACTTTATTCGCTCAGTATGCGTATTTTTTTTTTAAATTGATAGTCTGAATTGCTTGATCCTTGTTCAGAATTTTTCCTATTTCGAGGTCTACGCTTTCTAACTATGGGTTAAGAAGAAGAAACAAGGTTTATAATCCTCCCCTCCATAGAAATAGGTGAACAACCAGAACAAGGACGACAGGAGAGTTTAGGCGCTCTACCATTCTCTGAATCAACCACCCATTCAAGCACAGAGTTATTAAAAGAAACCATCTTCGAACCCTAAAAACCCAGAAAGCTAAATCTACAAGAGAGGGGTTAAAGGAACCGAAATTAGACAGAGAAGAAACCAGCTAGAACTCCACAGACACGCGGTATAAAAGAAAGTTTCCAAGAAAAAAGCAGGAGTTGTAGACCAGTAAAATAGACAAACGACTTGTCAGAGAGTTGAATATTGAAATTTCGAAAACATTTTGATATTGGTATATCATAGAAAAAAAAAAAAGCTTGTTCAAACTAGTGATCTAGCCGAAAACTTCCCAAAGAGGAAATGGAGAACGATACTACCAGTGGCCACAACGATCTCGTAGTTGATGGCGGTGGCAATGAAAATGCATCAGAGTCGAATGCGGGTCCCCTCGACAAGGCTCTGGCGAAAGTGGAAAGCCTCTATACAACACGGGACACATACTTCCCCAGAGATCCCAAGGAGAAGACAACTAGGGTCCAGCACGATTCAAACGTTGCACTTGCAGTTCTTGATTCAATACCTCCAGAAATGAGAAAACAACCCTCATGATGAGCTGTGTATGAATATATGAGAGGGAAAGTGTTGGATGTTTTCCCTGAATATTGTAAAGAAGCAGAAGACCACTTGTTAAAGGCCATTATGGAGTGTGCAGATTGCACCAGATAGCTCATCCTTCATTGAACGAAACATATCCCCGGGAAAAATCTCGATTTTACCCACAATTACCAGGAAACAATATAATTTCAGAAAACAATATTTTAAGGAGGGAACCCATTTTATATACCGAGGTCATAGCTGGATCGATAAAAGGCTCTTTGAATGGAATGCATTAAACAGTATGTTCACCAGGAATATGTAAAAAGTATTACCTCAAAATTTTATGTTTTGATGGAATAAAATTACAAATTGATAAATGATTCAATCCTCCAGCATACCTTAGGATGAACATATCTATAGGCATCGCAACCAGGAGCATAGAAATAGTTTACCATCCCGTTCCAATCTACAGAACAACCTCCCATTACCAAGCCAAGGGAGGAGCTCACGGCCATTACCAGAGCTCCGCCACAGTAGCAGAGAGGGAGAAGCCGAGGGCGCATATGCATAGGGAGAGAGGCGGCAGTGATGGAGTGTTAGGTTTGAGGATGTGTTTAGGGTTTGGAGAGATAGGTGTAGGGTTATTTTGGAGGAAGCGGGTGCGTGGGCCTCATGCAAGGACCCGTCGCCCACGTTAAATTTGTTTTTTTTTATTATTCTTATTTAGTTGTATTTTTTATTTTTATTTTATTTTGGTTAAATTGTTAAGGTTTCAATTTAAATTCAATGTAAAATTTTTAAATATTTGATTTTAAATTAATATTAAATTTAAACTATTAAACTTTAAATTAATGTTAAATTTTAAATATAATTTAATTTAATGTTCAATTTTAAAATTTTAGTAAATAGAATATAATTTAAATAGCATATAGTTAATTTAGAATTTAAGTTTTATGATTACTTAATTGTATGATTACTTAATTATATTTTATGATTAATTAATCATGTTTTAATTAATTAATTATATTTTATGATTAATTAATTATGTTTTAATGTTTTAATTAATTAATTATGTTTTAATTTTATTTATAATTAAAATTATGTTTAATTATATTTAAAATTTATAATTCATGCTTAAGGAAGGAGGAGCAACTTCCACCAAATTACTTTCCTCACACTGACGGTGTAAAGGAGTTTGGTAGATGCTAGTTGTGTCGGGCTCAGGAATGGCATCAAGGAAAGTGGATGCGACTAATTGAAGTGACTAATTAGATTGTTTTTAGTGAAAGGTTAAGGACCTAGAACGAGAAAAGCGGGAGGCGGCTCAAGGCCACCGCCATATGATAACAGAGTCGCGCCAAGGACAATAGCCGCAGGGATTTCAATGGAAACGAGTGCAACATCTCGTTCATCGCCAACAACGCAGACAGGTCCATGACCATCTTAGGGAACAACTAGTAGGGGCAGGGGTTCCGGGGGAAGGAACTCATTTCAAAGACAGTCACATAACAGTGCACATGTTCAATCTCGTGTTACCTATTGGGGGTGCGGAGGACCCCATTATCAGCATGACTGCTCGTAGTTACACTTAGGGTTTGTGCATAGAGAAGGAAAGGCACCGATGGGGAGAGCAAGTAGCAGCCACCAGATTTACACAGCGGTTAATAATCGCCAGGTCGAACATCAATCCACGGTGGTGGAGTCATCAGGTACGCTAAATCATATCAATGATGAGATTTTGTTTGATTCTGGTGTGACAGATAGTTTCATTTCACCATCTGCAATAGAAAAGAGTGGGTTGGTAGCCTACGAGCACGATGACTTTAAACAAGTCGAGATGGCTTCGGGGGAAAAACAAGCGGTAGGACCTAGTGTTGATAATTGTATAGTAGACCGGAGAGTGTGTACTACCAGGTTCAAGGTATACATCACTACTCTCAGGGCATATGACCTAATCATTGGAATGGATTGGTTAGCAGCTCACCGAGATTTGGTAGATTGTTTCACAAAGAGGGTGCTTTGTGTCGACGATGAAGGAAGACCAGTAGAGATCCAAGGTGTACAGATAAAAGTGTCGTGAGGATTTATATAAACTATGAAGGTTAAGTGATGCTTGAGGAAAGGGTGTCGATTGTATGTAGTGGAAGCAGTGAATCAAAGGAAGGGACCCTCAGTGGATCAGTACCTGATATTATCAGAATTTCAGGATGTTTTTCCGAATGAGTTACCAAGGTTACCTCTTGAGAGGGAGCTTGATTTTACTATTGACATAAAACCTGGTGCAGAACCAATCTCCAAGACTCCGTATCCGATGAAAGCACTGGAAATTTTTGAATTACAAATGTAGTTGAAAGAGTTACTAGACTTAGGGATAATAAGACCCAGTGTCTCACCCTGGGGCGCACTAGTAATTTTTTTAAAGAAGAAGGATGGATCCTTACGACTGTGTATAGACTACAGGGACTTGAACCGTGCTACAGTGAAAAATAGGTACCCAATGTCGCGTATAGATGACCTCTTCGATCAGATGAGAGGAGCTGTGGTATTCTCAAAGATTGATTTGCGATCAGGGTATCATCAGTTAAGGATTAAGGAAGGTGATATCCCAAAAACTGCCTTTCGAACTCAGTTTGGACATTACGAGTTTGTTGTAGTACCTTTCGGATTGACCAATGTGCCAACAGTATTCATGAGCCTCATGAACGACGTATTCCAGAAGTACTTAGATTGATTTGTACAAGTCTTTCTAGATGACATCCTCATCTATTCCAAGAATGAAAGAGAGCATGAGGAACACTTGTGAATAGTGTTGTCCTGCCTTAGAGAGAACAAATTGTATGGGAAGTTGTCGAAGTGTTCCTTCTTCCAGAAAGAGATCCACTATTTAGGTCATATCATTTCCGGCGAAGGAATCTCTGTGGACCCAGA
>ML790693.1:580556-599243 GCA_009831015.1 Picea engelmannii
ATATCGAGGTATGGAGTGCAGTCTCCTCTGCTCGTCCAACTCTCGATTCCCAATTTTGCGATACCGTCAGATCGATGGCTCACGTTCTTTCTCGATCCAACGGTTCAGATCGAGTCGTGATTTCGTGATTCGTGAATTCTCACCGCAGTCTTCTGACCTATACTCCCTACGAGTCAGCGAAATGTCGAGATCTCGCCATGTGTCCTCCTTGATGGACGGTCCCAACAATTTCTAGATTTCGTGACTTCACAAGTCGGCTTTTCTCCTGTGCGCTGCAGAGGACTAAACCTCGTGCACTTTCTCCCGGATCTGATGACTATCGGTGCTCTACGTAAAATCTAATGGCCGAAATTCTTTCACCTTTTCTGCGCTCTCCTCGTCCTTTCTGAACTGGATTTATGTCTCAGATCTGTTCGCAGGACCGATTTTACGGCTGTGAATGTTGTCCTTTGTTGTTTATGAAAATATTGACCGATCTTTCACAAATTTGCAAGAATTTCATGAGATCCTTAAATGTTTCTTGCTCCTGCAGTAATCTTTCGTGAATATTTGACAAATCTGTAAATTGTTCACGATTCTTTGCACATTCTCCTTCTGCAGTTTCTGCTTGCTCGATCTTTTGAGCATATAGCGCTCTACTTCCTCGTGTGAGCTTCCTGCGACGATCTTTCGAGCGGATGGTGGACAACTCTCCAAGCCTTGTGAAGAAGTTGTGTCACGTGCTCTTGGTTGTCAATGTAAGCTCTGTGCAGTTGAGGATCGGGTTGCTCTCTAGACTGTGTGAAGAGGCTTACTGGTGAAACTTTGATACCATGATAAAATGAGAAGCAAGAAATGCAGAGAGAAGAACAGAGAAGAGAACTGTATTCAGTATATTAGGAATGCAAGGAAAAGGTACAAATGAAAATAGTACAGAGCAAAGGGAAAATAGCTAAGCTAAATAGGCTCAAGCAAATCAAGAAATCAAAGTAAAGCTGGCCAGGACAGCTGGCAGTGTGCAGTCAGCCTGTTGAGGTTACATTATACTTAACAGAATTGTGGGCTGTATCGATTTCTTTACACCAACCGTGCATCTCTCACAAGTGGGTACATGTCTGGACAATGCTGAAGAATTTCGTTCAACCCCAAATACTGTAACAAATTCCCCAAGATTGTACTGGTGTTTGTATACAAGATCGGGGTATGAGTAAACATATGTGGTATGATATTGTTTTGTGCATGGTTTTCAATAACCCCATCATCGAGATCAATCCTTCAACCCCAAACTCGTACTCATTAAATAGACCCGTAGACCACAGATAAAATGCAAGCGGATTTTGTCTCATAAACATGAATGACTGTACAATTTTGCATCGAATTTATTTTGTACCCAGGAGGATTTGCCCATCAATAAAATAGGATTTACATTCAAAGTGAAATATTCCTATCGATTTCAATCTCGAAGACAACTGGATTCAAATATGTAACACACGTCGTCGAATCCCATGGTTTCCACGCACCTCCATTAACCAGGTTTTTATTCAACAATCAGATTCGCAGAACAGGCATTTCACCCAGAAACGCCAATCATCCAACGATTCCTTGTAGTGTAATAATAGTTTAAAAAAGGGTCGCGTCGTACCCTTGAGCACGGGATTATATSAGATCGAAATTGTACCTAGCGAAATCCCTCGCCAGMGCAAACAATTAAGGAGTAGTTACAATTTCAGAGCCAATAAATTTYATAATAGTCAGTACCATCTTGCATCCAAGCATAAATTAATAAGTAGGTATGGAAATAATAATTTCGGAGCTTTCAACATTTTCAGTGAGCAACGCAACATTTTTTTGTGAAAGAGAAGAGTCGGGAAGGGTCCATGCGTATTGAGTTAGGTAGCTGCATGAAGATAATGCGCCAGACTAAGACGAATTATGAATCAAAGGTAGATTTAAACCTAGAGAGACTGAGGCAAGTTTAATTTCATTTGAAATCTAAATGCCCAAACCATACGAAATCCCTTCCAGAAGATCCTATCATTCCACAAGAAATTATGACGGACTAAAATTTCGTTTGGTAATTATAATGTAAATGAAAATTCTAACCTGCGAATCAGAGACAGTGATCAAGAATGACTTATATCTGGGAATGAATATCCACTGGAAACGATTCAATTTTTTCTAACAATCCCCAAGGAAATCTCAGATGGCAGTGACATTATATTCCTGGATTGACAACATGGAAGGAGAGCTAACACAATTTCAAATGCTTATTTGAGAATATAATTGGCATCACCATTCAGAAAATACAAAATCCCAATGCTTAGTCTAGAATATAAATGGATCTCGAAGCACATAATTTCCATCATGATCTTGCCCGATTTGATATCATATTTACACCATACAACAAAATTCAAAAAATACATTTTATAATTAAAATTAATGAATTCAATCTCAATTTAGGAATATTGTAATGGAAGGAGATAATGTTCTTCTATGAAGGTGCTCCCGACCTCCCGCTTGCTAAAATTAATCATAGAGACTTCACCGGTACCTCCCATTCAATGCTAGGGGCACTCTTCTTCCCCCTTATCCCCCTCAAATGTAAAGTATCCCCCTCAAATGTAAAGGGGCCACACACACCAAACCATAAATCCTCTAGCTTCAAGCTTGCTTCGCAAGGTAGAGCCACCACTCTTTCCCAAGCTAGGTATCCCAACTGTGACAAGTAAAACCAATCAAAATAATTTGGTAGCATCAATTTGATTTTTAATTCAATAAATTAGGATTATTTCCTCCTTACACTTGTCACCGTCTCCCTAAGTTGCACAAGTAATTTGATATTTTATTTGAATTAAAAGTCAATTTCTCTCACATTTACCAAATGTGCTCCTTAAATCACTCCTAGTTGTCTCTTTATTCCCCATATTCTCATTGACGGATGCCTTACTAAATCTGAGTTGAGTTAAAATAAGAGTCTTTTTCTAGTTAAACTAGTCATAGTTAGTGTCTAGATACCATTCTTTGTGTACACATATTCTCTCAGCTTTATTCCTTTCTTATCTTGAATTCCAGCATGGTATTTACTTGCACCCATGTGTATTAAATCAAATCTTTAGGGTATTTCATTTTACTTAATTCTTTAATTGATTTACCTCATTCCTTTTTAATTTAGTTAATAATTAAGTTTAGTCTCCTTAAAAGAACTTATACTTAGGATTAATTTTTTTTAATAGGTTTAGATTTTCATTTGGCATTTTTTAAGTAATATATTACTCATTAATTATTCATATCTGAAAAGTTCTAAAGATTTTTCAAGGTTTACAATTATTCTTTCAAGGTTTTCTAGGCCACCTTGATTCATTGACCCAATTTTTATTTATGTGACGTGCCCTTCAAGATGCACTCCATGCTCCAAGGGTGCCACTCGCTTTTGACTGTTTTTTTTAGTTTTCCAACCCTTGGAGTCGGCACTCTATTCGGGAAACCTTGTGAGAGACTAAGAGATTCTAAGGAATAAGGACTTCACCTTATGACGCAGATGCCTCCCCTGCTTCCTCGACAGAGTCTCTGCCCGACCTCCCGGTCTTAAGGATCGTTCTTCTCTCTTACCTCGAGCCGAAGTGGCTCTTTTGATCTCCTACTGGAATATCAATTCAATCCCGATCCACAGGTCTTTTTGTCCCTCTGTCACAGCCTCTACACACACCTGTGACTTTTCCCTAACTATGGAAGTTCAGGTTTCGGAACCCGCAGTGCCCCGATCTCTTGAGTCCTTGACTCTTCGACCTTCCGACCTCTGAAATGCCGATTTGCCGAAATGGATTTTCTCGCATTAGCACCCATGACTATGGTCTTGGTACATGTGACCAATGCTCATAAGACTCCAGTCCTATTTCCTTCAGGATTTATCGACGCAAGAGTCCGACCTCCTCTACTCTCGATTTCCGAAATGCCGATATACCAAGACGTCTTCTCCTTTCCTATTGGGTATTCTCCTGAAAATTCTGGATTGCTACCACGTGTCCCCTCAATATGGACGACTGTGATATTTTCGGGACTTCGCTAGATGAGAAGTCGAAATGCTCACCTCTGTGAGTCTCAGTGACCGAATCTCCGAAACAGATGATCTCGTGACATGTGTCCTCCCTCGAACAGACGACTGTGATTTATTTCTCTATTTCGAGACTTATGTTGCGAAGTGTCCAGACCTTCGTCCTTAGGACCTCCGAACTCCCGAATGCTGAAATCTCAATGCCAACTCCTACTTCGGGACCTTCACCTCTGTTGTTCACAAAGGCTTAAACCTCATGCATCTCCTGACAGATCCAATAGCTGTCGAGTGTTTTCTCAAGATCTGACGGTTCAAACCTTGTCTTCCTGTGCGCTCCTCCTACACTATCTCTTGGACGTGGGAATTCCAATGGTCTAGATCTTTTGGTTGGATCCGACTGCAGCTGTGTTCCTCTTGAGCTTATGTGCGTTCTTCCTGGACTTGGAAGAATTATCCAAGTGCAAAAATCCTCAACCTTTTCTCTCTTTCCTCTCTGTGACTTAAGCCCTCTCCCGTGCGTATAAAAACTCTACTCCCTCCTGAGCTTCTCCTTCAAATCCTTGAAGGGTTCTTTGTCTTCTGCACTTCTGCAGAGTCTTTGCCCAGAAAGTGTTGTCTCTTATGAGCTTCTCTATAATTTAGAATTTTAAGGAACTTGGTCCTTTTTCCCTTCTCCTTCAGGTGAGAAATATGATGCCCTCCTAGCATTCCTCTGCTCAAGCAACCTATTGTTGAGTATTTCAGGGTGTTCAAGAACCCTATGATGATCCTTCTGGGGATTCTTCTTCAAATTACAGAACTCGACGGAGTTCTCTTCCTGTGCCTGTCTGCACATTGACTCAATTCCCTCCTGGCAGAGTTTTTATAGAACTCCTCGGAGCTTATGTCTACTTCTGAACTCACAGCAGAGTTGCTCTGTGCACTCCTTTGCACCTACTAAATGCCCACCTGGCAGAGCTTTACAGACTCACAATAAAGTTTCTGTCTGCAATTGTGTCTCTCCTACACAGCCTTTCCTCCTGAGGTGTTCAACAACCTCAAAGGTCTACTTCTGAGATGTTGATTTCATCTGTTGTGCCCTCTTCACACGTCTTTTGTCTGAATCCACAGAATTCAGAAGTGTGTCTATGCATCGGTATTCAGAGACCACAGTACTTTGTCACACCCTCTTGGCATGAAACCACAAAGATCCCTCAAGCATGAAAATCAAACAACTCCCTGCAAATGCAAATCTACAATGTACATCTATAGCATAAATAGAACACTCATAGACATTCATTCAACACAGGAAATATGCAGGAAAAACTGTTGTTTTGTATTAATGGCAATGCCTATTTTTACAAGGTGTTCCTGAGAACAAACTTCAACAGAGTCTCGGCTCCTTCTCAACTCTCTCGCTCTATCTACTTACTCAAAACAGATACAATAATCTTTTACATGAGGGTCTCTTCGAGCTCTTCCCTCCAATCTACCTACCCTATTCAATCTCATTGAATGGGCTGTCTAGTCCACAATCGGATCTAGATCTCATCCTTACGAACATTAAAGGCCTACCTACACTACAACCTGTACAAAGCACAACCTCATGGCTCAACAACCTTACAACATTTAATTACATTCAAATTCAAATTTGAAATGAGGTTGTGCCCCTCTTCATCCTTGAACGTGTGCGCTGACGTGTCTGGATAACTGACGTGGAGATATGCTCCTGCATCATACTCCTTAGCTACCAAATTCATTATCTCCTTCTCATGTGCTCCCCATCTTAGCTTTGGAAATCCTCCTAGATCCCAAACAATTTTCTGGAGCTGTTTCCTTGCTCCATTTTGTTGTTGCTCTTGTACTGCTGCTGCTGCTACTTCTGCTTTTCCACCCAGCTTCTCCTTGCTGACAGTCCTTGTTGACCTGGTCATCAGCTCCCTGATCTGATCGATCACTTCGTCCAGCTGCTCCAGTGGCTCACTCTATTTTTGCAGTCTCCCCAACTACAAAAATTTTCTGCAATTGGGCAAATCACTGTGATCTCCCATGCCTTCTTCATCTGCTTCCAACCTCACCTGTTGGATGTGCACGCCCTGCACTGCAACCCTTCTCTCTAGGTCTTCAATCTATTCATATAGATCAGCCAAACTAATGTTGTCTGCCTCTTCTTCTTCTTCCTCTTCTACAAGCTCCAATGGTGCAGTCTTTTCAGCTTCATGGCTGAAAGTATTGAGCCATTCTTCAAAATGCTCATCATCCTCTTCTTCTTCTTGGGAAACTTCCAAAGTCTGCTCCAATGCCTCTCTGATAGTCTCAGCTGGCCGTCCTTCTTCGGATGTTGCTGCTTCACCATATGCAACACAGATTTCTGCCTCCTCTTGGGCGAATGGTAGGAATAGTTCAATTCCCCCAATCATCGGGAGATTTGTCTGATCTTCCTCTCGGATGGTGCAAGTTTTTAACTTGTCATCATATTGATTCACATGGATGGAATAACCATATGAATATGCATCCTCTATCAGCTCATAAAGATGATTCAAACTCACCTTTGAGTTTATGAGACCCTCAGATAGCCTCATCTGCTTATCCCTGCCCATCTCGAAAATTGGGATTTGTTTGCTGCCCTTCTGACAGACCATGAGATCAACTAATCCCATCTTCATCAGCACCCCTTGCTGAGTCGAACTCTCTTCTAAGTCCATGAGACTTTCAACTAGTCCCATCTCTGTTCTCTTGCCCACCTGACAAATTGGAATTATCCGACTACCCTCCTGGAAGTCTATGAGATCCCGAAGTAATCTACACTCTTTGCCCTCCTGGCAATGTGAAATTCCCTGTCTATCCTCATGAAATTCTATGAGATCCTGTAGTGACCTCGATTCTTTTCCCTCCTGGCAATCCGAAATTTCTTCTCTACCCTCCTGGGAGTGCTTGAGATCTTCAGCTAATCCCATGTCATCCTCAGCATCACTGATATTTCTCCCAATCTCTGGTTCACATATCTGAACCACTTCTTCTGGTCCATTAAGGTTTTCAGTATGCTTCAACCACCTTCTCAACATCCTACACTATCTTCTAGCCATCAACTACTTGACTAGACATTTTTCTCTCGTCTTCATGGGCCACTCATATACCCATCTTGACTTTGCGTTCTGCTGCATCCGCAATTCAAGTTCTTCCATCCTTGCGCTGATGTCGGAAAGCTCTTTATCCCTTGCAGTATCCTCCTACTGCTGGCGGTTCTTCCTTCCAGCATGCCTATGACCTTCAATAGTCATCTTGTTGTTCCTGTCTGCTCTCTTGGAAAATCCACTGTCACTCTGTAATAGTCATCTACAGAGTCTTCAGTACTCTATTTTCTTTTGCCTTCTCCCTCTGCCTGAAATATACAAATAGAGTTCTAGCTCTGATACCACAACTGATGTGTATCAGAGTGCTCTTTTCCCCCTTGTTTTCCTTATCTGAAATCTACAGACAAGATTTCAAGCTTTGATACCACAACTTGATGTGTACCAGAGTACTCTTCTTCTCCTCACTTCCCTGTCTGAAATATACAAACAGATTCGAGCTCTGATACCACAACTCATGTGTATCGGAGTGCTTTTTTCCCCCTTGTTTTCCTTATCTAAAATCTACAGACAAGATTTCAAGCTCTGATACCACAACTTATGTGTATCAGAGTGATCTTTTTCCTCCGTCTTTCCTTGTCTGAAATCTACAAACAATATTCAAGATCTGATACCACAACTTAATGCAGACGCCTCCCCTTCTTCCTCGGTAGAGTCTCTGCGCAACATCCCGGTCTTAAGGATTTTTCTTCTCTCTTACCTCGAGCCGAAGTGGCTCTTTTGATCTCCTACTAGAATCTTAATTCAATCCCGATCCACAGGTCTTTCTATCCCTCTTTCATGACTTCTACACACACCTATGACCATTCCCTAACTATGGAAGTTTGGGTTTCAGAACCAGTAGTTCCCCAATCTCTTGAGTCCTTGACTCTTCGACCTTCCGACCTCCAAAATGTCGATTTTGTCGAAATGGATTTTCTCGCATTAGCCCCCCTGACTATGATCTTGGTCCATGTGACCAATTCTCATAAGACTGCAGTCCTATTTCCTTCGGGATTTATCAACATGAGAGTCTGACCTCCTGTACTCTCGATTTTTGAAATGTTGATATACCAATATGCCTTCTCCTTTCCTATCGGGTATTCTCCCGAAAATTATGGATTGCTACCACGTGTCCCCTCAAAATGGACAGCTGTGACCTTTTCAGGATTTGATAGATGCAAAGTCAAAATGATCACCTTTGTGAGTCTCGGTGTCTGAATCTCCAAAATAGATGATCTCACGACACATGTCCTCCCTCAAATAGACAACTTTGATTTATTTCGCTATTTCGGGACTTATGTTGCGGAGTGTCCAGACCTTCATCCTTAGGACCTCCGAACTCCCGAATGTCGAAATCCTGATGCCAACTTCTACTTTGGGACCTTCTCTTTTGTTGTTCACGAAGGCTTAACCCTCATGCATCTCCTGACAAATCCAACGGTTTTCGGGTGTTTTCTCAAGATCTGACTTTTCAAACCTTATCGTCCTGTGCACTCCTCCTACACTATCTCCTGGACGTGGGAATTCCAACGATCCAGATATTCTGGCTGGATCCAATGGCAGTTATGTTCCTCCTAACATTATACGCATTCTTGCCGTACTTGGAAAAATTATCCAAGTGAGAAAATCCTCAACCTTTTCTCTCTTTCCTCTCTGCGAGCTCTGTGACTTGAGCCCTCGCCCATGCATATAAAAGCGGTACTCCCTCCTGATATTCTCTTCAAATCCTTGAAGGGTTCTTTGTCTTCTGCACTTCTGTTGAGTCTTTGCCCACAAAGGGTTGTCTCTTTTGATCTTCTCTATAACTTAGAATTTTAAGGAGCTTGGTCCTTTTTCCCTTCTCCTTCAGGTGGAGAAATATGATGCCCTCCTGACACTCCTCTGCTCAAGCAACCTATTGATTAGTATTTTAGGGTGTTCAGCAACCCTTTGAAGATCCTTCTGGGGATTCTTCTTCAAATTATAGAACTCGACGGAGTTCACTTCCTGTGCCTCTCTGCACACTGACTCAATGCCCTCCTGGCAGAGTTTTTACAGAACTCCTCAGAGCTTCTGTCTGCTTCTGAACTCACAATAGAGTTCCCTTGTGCACTCCTTTGCACCTACTGAATTCCCACTTGGCAAATCTTTACAGACTCACAACAAAGTTTCTGTATGCAACTGTGTCTCTCCTACACATCCTTGCCTCTTGAGGTGTTTAGCAACCTCAAAGCTCTTCTTCTAAGTTGTTGATTTCAGTGCCTGTGCCCTCCTGGCACGTCTTTTGTCTGAATCCGCAGAATTCAGAAGTGCGTCTATGCACTAGTATTCAGAGACCGCAGTACTCTGTCAGGCCCTCCTGGCATGAAACCACAGAGATTCCTCAAGCCTGAAAATCAAACAACTCCCTGCAAATGCAAAACTACAACATACATCTACAGCATAAATAGAACACTCATAGACATTCATTCAACACATGAAATATGCAGGAAAAACTGATGTTTTGTATTAATGGCAATGCATGTTTTTACAAGGTGTTCCTGAGCATGAACTTCAACAGAGTCTCGACTCCTTCTTAACTCTCTCACTCTATCTACTTACTCAAAACATATACAATGATATTTTACATGAGGGGCTCTTCGAGATCTTCCCTCCAATATACCTACCCTATTCAATCGTATCGAATGGGTTGTCTAGTCCACAATCGTATCTAGATCTCAGCCTTATGAACATTAAAGGCCTACCTACAATACAGCCTGTACAAATCACAACCTCATGGCTCAAAAACCTTACATCATTTAATTACATTCAAATTCAAATTTGAAATGAGGTTGCACCCCTCTTCATCCTTGAACCCGTGCGTTGACGTGGTTGGCTGACTAACGTGGAGAGATGCTAGTCTAAAATCATCCTATAAACATTGATCTTCGATCAGATATGATCCTTTTTTGCACACCATGTAACCTTTCAATCTAATGGAAAAAGACTACTTCTATGTATGGTGCCTGATACATCGTACGTAAATCGGTCGCATCGCCTTGTTTTCAGTGGCATTCCAACTATAAATTCCATCAAAATGACCTCTCATTTCGATTCTGGGATAGCATGTGGTTGTAATAATCCTACCGGATTTTTGTGTTCATATTTCACTTGATGACATTCTAGACATCGCACCCAGTAACTAACTATGTCTTTTTTCATTCATTTCTAGAAGAATAAGGGCTTAAGGTCTTCCCTCATCTTCGTGACTTTCAGATGAGCCATGTAAACTTCTCTATGAGCTTCACTTAAGATCAATTTTGTTAATTCATCCTTAGGTGGTACGGAAATCCTGTTATTATACCTCATCCATCTATCATTTTCTTATGTATAACCTTCAAACTTTGTTACAATCATAGTGCCTTGTCCAATATTTTCCTTAACCCTTTTGTACCAGTCATCATCAATATGTATAGTTAGAATCTTTTCTCAAAGATTTATCTAAAGAGGTATTACCGAGAATATGCGTGGACTTCGACTCAACCCATCAGCCACTGTATTCACCGTACCTTTTATGTAATAAATATTGAAGTTGTATTTGCTAAGTAGTTCTTACCAACGCTTCTATCATGCATTCAAGTCACTCTTTGTAAATATGTGTTGTAGTCCACAATGATCTGTCTTTAGTTCAAATTTTCATCCAATCATGTAGTGTCTCCAAAATATCAAGGAATATACAATGGTCAATAACTCAAAATCATGCGTTGTGTATTTCTCCTCATGCTTTCTTAATTTCCTTGAGATGTAAGCAATTACTCGACCATCTTGCATCAATGCTCCACATTGTAATGATACCAAGCCAAATTTTTCGCTTGGAACCACTAACTACCACTGATTTGTGATGTGTAGGTGTTTATTGAGTTATTAAGTGCATACAAGATTCATCCAACCCATGAAGATCATAACACATTCAAGATATAGAAGCACAAACAAAGATCTGACCTTTTTATTATGAGTAATGCAGAATCAATACAATAGATGGCTGATTTGGCATGAACCTCAAATGGTCGTACAAACAATAGATATGAGCTGCTACAAAATGCTCCTGTCAATACAAAAGAAGCCTCCAAAGGCTGAGTAAGTAATGAAGACCAGTGTCAGGAAGATCTGGATGCCAACCCTTCCAGTTGAAGGGTGCCACGATCCAGGTGAAGACTGAAACCCTCAATATTTCGTCCCTGGTGCCAAAGATGTCCAATCACCTCGAGAAATATGCCAAATAGTAGATCGAGTAATGGCAAGAACAACCCAGGTGCCAGAATCTCCAAGATCCTTCTCACACCCTATAGATCTGAACTCCTCCCTGAATGGTGTGCCCCACTAGATGCCTGGAACCCTAGATAATTCATCCCTGATGAAGGAGGTCTCCAAATGATCTGAAACTCTCCAAGAATATAGATCAGGAAATGAGAGCCCCGTGGGAGAAGTTTCAGGCCCAGATCTCAAGCAGATCTCTCTAGATCTGAGTTTTACTGAATCAATGGTGTGCCCCACTGGATGCCTGAAACCCTAGATAATTTGTCCCTGATGAAGGAGGCCTCCAAATGATCTGAAACTCTCCAAGAATATAGATTGGGCTATGAGAACCGCATGGGGGAAGTTTTAGGCCCAGATATCAAGCAGATCTCTCTAGATCTGAGTTTTACTGAATCACAGGACTTCCCAATCTGTAGACAAATATACGATGATGATAACCCTCCAGAAAAACCCTCTAACTGATGGTCATGCCCCTACAAATAGAACCCAAGTGTCGAAATGGCCCCAGGCCCTTAGGATAAGCTGGATCGAACCTCCCTCTAGACGTTGGTGCGCCCTTGCTGGAATCACAAGAACAATACGACCTGCTACCTTCTGAAGTGATAGATGGAGATGAGCTGAGACTAGAATGGTGTGGAGGAGTATTCCATCCTCAAGACCAAGTTTTGGAACAAGGTGAGTGGATATTTCACCACTGAGTTGCTCACAAGGGTTTTGACAACAAAACCCCTAAACTGAATGCTCAAGAGCAATAGAAAATGCTAATCCAAAACCATAATGAGTAATAGGTGCGCCCCAGCCTCTTACTTATACTTTTCCTTCTAATTCTCTTTTGAGTTATGTTAACTCCCAGGGTTAATCTTCTATTCTTATGTTGATTTATCTTTTACTCCTTTATCCTTTTCCTTCCTTAAGTCAACTTAAAAATAGAACTTTTAACTTCTTGACTTCCCCCCCCCTCAATCTGAGACTATGACCTAGTGTGGGTGCCGAGGCCACTGAGTCTCCTCATCACCTCTCTAAGGAGTGGGGGACATTACAGTCTCCCCTACTTGAAATCGCTTGTCCTCAAGCAATTCCAAACCTTCTTCTCTAACCACGTGCTCCTTCTCCCAAGTGGCATCCTCAATGGGTAAATCCTTTGACCTGATCAGATACTCCTTGATGCTTCAGTTTCGAAGCCTCTTCTCTCGGACTTCTAACACCTCCTCTGGAATCAAAACAAGATGTCCCTCCTCATACATGGGAGGTAATGCCTCAATAGGATTAACGTGTTGACCGAGCGCTTTCTTAAGGCACGAGACGTGGAAGACGTTGTGAATTTTTCTACCCTGTGGAAGCTCCAGCTCATAAGCTACTTCCCCTATCTTCCTGTTGACTCTGTAAGGTCCAAAGAAACGTGGTTGCAGTTTCTATGCTCCGTTTATTTTAATGGAGACCTGCATATATGGTTTCAACCTCAAATAGACTAAATCGACAACCTCAAAGGTACGATCAACTCTGTGCTTGTCTGCTTGGACCCTTTGCTGGTTTTGTGCCCTTTGAAAATGATCCTTCAATTCCCTGAGAATGTCTTAGCTCTGTTGTATCCAATCCTATACCATCGGTGCCCTGCTGTCACCAAATGCAATCTCCACAAATGATAAAGGATCATAGCTATATAGAGCTCTGAAGTGTGACATGCCAATGGACATATGTTGGGTGGTGTTGTAGCAATATTCTCCCAAATGTAACTATCTGACCCATGCTTTCTGTTGTCCTGCTACGTAGTTTCTGAGGTAACCTTCCACCCATTTGTTGACTATCTTAGTATGACCATCCATCTGAGGGTGATAGCTCGTACTAGGATTCAATGTCGTACCCACTAATCGGAACAACTCCTGCCAAAACATACTCATGAATCTGTTGTCCCTGTCATTGATGATGGTTTTGGGTAGGCCGTGTAGTCTGAACACCTCTTTGAAAAATAATTCGGCCACCTGTGTTGCACCGAAGTCTATGGCTATGGGAAAAAAGTGTGCAAACTTCGTCAACCTGTCTACCACCACAAAAATGCAATCTTTCCCCTGTGCTCTGGGAAACCCGATGATGAAATCCATGGATATACTTTCCCACTTGTGCTCTAGAATAGGTAGGGGCTGCAACAGTCCTGTAGGGTGCGTTTTCTCATCCTTGTTTTCTTGGAATGTAGTGCATTCTTTGACATGCTTCATCACATCTTCCTTGAGGCCTTTCCATGCAAACCTTTCTCTTACCTGCTTGTACGTCCTGGTGATGCCCTGATGCCCTGCTACTGGTGAGTTATGACATGCATGCAGGATCTTAGCTTTGAGAGCTTATCCAGGAACTAAAAATATTCAGCCTTTGTAATAGATGAGGTAATTTATGACCCTGAAGTTGTCATCCTGTATTTTCCTGTCCAACAGTTGACAAGCGAACTGATCCTTTCAATATTCCACTATCAAGTGTTCCTTCTAGTCGACTGACATACCAGACATGGAAAAAATGGATGGCCTTCTGGATAATGCATTGGCCACTGCATTGTTATTCCCTTTGACGAATTCAATGTCAAAGTCATAGGCCTGTATTTTGCTTACCCATTTTCGTTGTCTTTCATTCAAATCCTTCTGCTCCAATAGATATTTAAGACTGTTATGGTCTGATTTGACCACAAACCTTGCACCTACCAAATATTGCCTGAATTTGTCTAGTGCATGCATGATAGCCAACATTTCTTTGTCGTAAATGTTGTAAATTAGTTCAGGACCCCTGAGTTTCTGGCTTTCATAGGCAAGGGGGTGCCTGTTTTGCATCAACACGGCCCTTATACCTTCCCCCGAGGCATCACACTCCAAAGTGAAGGGTATGTCGAAATCAGGAAGAGCTAGAACTGGGTAGGCGCTCATGACCTCTTTCATTTTCTCCATCGTGACTTGGGACTCATCATTCCATTCGAAGGAACCCTTCCTGGTTAGGTCAGTCAAGGGTGCGTACAGTTGAGAAAACCCTTTGACAAATTTCTTATAGTATGTGCACAGGCCCAGGAATTCCCTCAGTTCTGTGAGTGTTTTCAAAGTAGGCGATTCCCTAATGGATGTTATTTTCTCCTGGTGTACCTGTACCCCTTTTTCCCCTATGATGTGTCCCAAGTAAAGAACTTCTGTCATTCCAAACTCACACATGGATTCCTTGGCGTATAGTGACTTTTCTTCCATGACTGACAGGATTTGGTCCACATGTCGAAGGTGTTCCTCCCAGGTCTTGCTGTAAATGAGCAAGTCATCAAAGAATACCAACAAGTGTTTCCTCAACTGTTTGTTGAACACATGGTTCATGCAAGAATGAAATGTGGCTGGGGCATTGGTTAACCCAAAGGGCATCACCAAAAACTCATAATTTCCGTAGTGACACCTAAAGGCTATTTTTGAGATGTCCTCCTCCCTCATCTTGATTTGATGGTAGCTCGAGCAAAGATCAATTTTTGTGAAATATATAGCTCCATGCAGCTCATCCAACAACTCATCAATCCTGGGTATGGGGTACCTATTTTTGATCATCTTTTTATTCAAAGCCCGGAAGTCAATGCACATTCTCATCGTTCCATCCTTCTTCTTCACCAATACTACTGACGAAGCAAATGGGCTTGAACTCGGTTTGATGTGTCCTATGTCTAGAAGCTCCTTGATGGCCTTCTCTATCTCGTCTTTATACTTCTTGGGATGCCTATAGGGTGTGGTGATAATAGGATTATCCCCTGCTTCCAGCTCAATGATGTGCTCAAACCCCCTGTCTGGTGGCACACCTGGAGGAATCGGCCCAAACACTTTCTGGTGCTTTTCAAGGATTCTTTTGATCTCTGGTGTGTAGTGCACCTTTCCCTTCTCATCCACCTGTGTTGAGACCTTACATTCCACTGTGTATACAATTTCTTCCCTTTTGAAGATGGCTTCCATCCTCTTGTCCGTGACCACTCTGGGAGAGTTACCTGTCATGCCTATGAGCACAACCTTTCGTCCTCCTTCCTCCACAAAGGAAATTTCCATGGTCTTGTAATTTGTGGTGATGGGTCCTAAAGTGATGAGCCAATGCATCCCTAGGATGATGTTGGTATCAGGAAGATCCATCACATACACATCCTGAACTAACTCATGCCTTCCCATGGTGAGTTTCATACCTGGTATGTATCTGTTAGAGGGCATAGTACTACCACCTGCTACCTCCACTTTGAATCCTTCAAACTCTACTGTAGGTATGTGCCTCCTCTTCAGTAATTCCACATCAGTGAAATTGTGGGAATCTCCTCCATCAATTAGAACCGACACTCTCTGTCCTTGGAAGACCCCTCTCATCCTGAAGGTGTTGAACTTGGGTACCATGTTGATAGATGCCAACGTAGCCTTCTCTCCATCCGCACAGTCTAGTTCTGGAACCTCCTCTTCTGTTGCCTCTAACGTTTTGGCCTCCATGTTTTGTATCTGACCATACTCATCCTCTTCTTCGTCATCTGAAGTGACCTCAATGTAATATACCTGTCCTCGTCCCATGCACTTGTGTGAGGTATTCCATGGCTCCTTGCATGTGAAACAAAGTTTCTTCCTTCTCAATTCCCTCCTGGTGTTGTCATCTATTCTTCCACATCCCGTGTCATAACCCTTAGGGTCACATCCTCCCTAGTTTATTGGAGGCCTTTGATCTCTTCCACCATTGTTAAGAGGTGGTTTGAATATGAATTTTGGTTTAGCAGCTGGACCTAGATCCCTCTTCTTCCAAATGGCTTCCTGTAGGCTGGTAGGCTTGAAGGCCTTAACCCAAACCTTCAACGGTTCCATCAATCCTTCTGTAAAGAGAATCATGAGCCTAGTTGGGGACATATCTTGCACCATCACTGCCAACCTCTGGAACTCATCAATGTATTCCTTAGTCGTACCTGTTTGCTTGAGCTGGGTGAGCTCCCGAAAATGTAACTCAGGGTCTCCTAGATCAAATCTATCAATGAGCCTCTGAGTGAATTCTGTATAGGATACAAACTGGTTGTGGCTCAGTGTGGTGAGCCCATGGTACCACTAGTCGTGGGTCTTTCCATCTAAGTACATAGTGGAAAACTTGATTTACTCCATCTCTCTCATGGGGTTAAGCTGCAGGTAAGTATCTAGCTTCTGCACCCATGCTTGTGTTGTCATCTTGGTTGTACCATCAAAGTATGGAATCTCTATCTTCCCTGCCCTTCACTCAAACTCAAAGCTGCCCCTGTGGTTCGTCCTAGGCTGGTTTCTGAACATGAGTTGACAATACTGATCTAGGGACATCTGTCTTTGAAATTTCATATCCAAGCTATAGTATTCCCTGGTACTCCTGGCTAATTGTTCCACAAAATCTTAAACCTGCTCATGCTGCCCTTTCTCATCTGTGAATGTGGGCATGTATGGTATGGGGTTAGCTCTGCTACCTAAGTGTCGGCCTAGCAGTTCATCTGTGAACACTGGCACGTATGGCCTATGATTGGTCCTGCTACCCATCTTCCAATGGAACGTGCCACCTCCAAGACTTACTTCGGATCCCGATGCTTTCTCCGGGTTATATCTGACTTCCTCATGGGTTCCACTAGACCCTCCAACCTCCTTATTCCCATACATATCAGGATATTTTCCTCGATGGGTTACTTGAATCAGAAGGTCAGTTATCCTAGTTTGGTTCTCATTCATTTTCTGTAGTTTCTCATCAACTTTCTTCAAGGTTTCATAGATTTCGGCCTTTCCCCTTCTGTTGGTTTCCTGATACTCATCCAACTATTGTACCAATGTACTTTATGTGCGGTTCATGTTTTTCTGGAACTTACCAAATTCGGCTACTAAGAGAGCCAAGCCCTGAGGCTCATGGTCGTCTCCTGACCCTTCCATTTCTGCCTCTGTTTCACTGTTGTTTTTCTTCCTCCTGTTAGGACTCTGTAATTTGCCCAAGGCTGAAAGGCAATCGCAAAGGCAACATCAAAACCACTTCAAGTCTTGGATCTAGCCCTCCAAGACTCAAAGAGGGATCTCTCTATCTGATATAGCTTTGTTTGAAGAGATATTAGGCTAGTTAATGAAAACAATGGGCTTTGTTGTCAAAGTGTTTTTGAATTGGTTGAGACAGTCTACTCCTCCATTGGGCTATGGGGTCTGTATTTAATTAGGAATGAAATACAGCCATAAACGAGGTAGGATGACTTCCACAGGGCGAGGTGATAAACCCACTGGATCTTTTGCAGCTTAAATGATCGAGAGAAGAAAGGGTGAGAAGGATAAATTCGACTAAGAAGCAGTCAAGAATTCCTTAATCGAAAACATCAGAAGATAAACATTTAAATCTTTAAGAATCAGAAACAGGGTATCAGAGATAAATCCTGAGACATGCATTACTCTTAAAGATTAGTTTCAGAAAAACAAGATGATTACAGAGCAAGAAAACATTTAACTTATAAAATAAACATCACCAGTGAACATAGGCAAGAATCCTGTAAAGTGCCTCCTTTTCATTAATGGCAGATCTATTCAAAAATGTTACAACTTGATAACCACAGGGCGTGAAGATCCAACCCTTTTACATTAAAATCATCTCAATAAATAATATAGATCATCCCAACAAGTTTCTCCAGTCGGTTTAACCGCCTCGGCCAAAAATAGCCACCACTCCCACGAAATTCAGAGTTTTCTGCCATGAAAAATGGACCGTTTTTCTGCGAAACAGGGGTCCGATCAGACGTGAGTCTCTCTTCAATTATGACACCTGGAAGAAAAATGAAAGAGTTTATTGTATATGGGCATGTTATGGACAGAAACCTCTTTCGGTTTCGCCGAATTCGTCCCCAGCTGGCCGTGACAGCTCCTGAAAGATCGGGACTGAAACGGAAAATGGAAAATCTGGAAAAATAGGCCTCGAAGATGTATTCGATGGTCTCTGATAGTGACCCCGTTGAAAAAACTGAAATAGGTTTTTATTCCTCCACCAGTTCTGAGAAAAAACCTCTCTCGGAGTTTTAAAATGCGTCTCCGTTTGCCCAAAAATCGGTCTGGAAGATGACATGGTAAAAATGGGGAAAAATGGTAAAAATGAGGGAAAGTGGTTTTTGGCGGGAGAGCGGTATTCCGGACTGTTCAAGGATAAATTTGTGAGTGCGGACACAGACCAATCTCCTCAGATCCACCTGGATCTGGAACAAACCGTGACAGAATAATACTCTTTCCCTAGTTCTAAAGTATCGAATGGACAAGAGAAGAAGGATGATGTACTTACTTTATGAAAGCTCTCCTT
>ML790694.1:0-10194 GCA_009831015.1 Picea engelmannii
AAAAAAAAAAAAAAAAAAAAACTTTGCACCTGACACTAGAGTAGTTGTCGTAACGAGGCGGTTCGCTACACCTGTCCCTCCTGAATGGACAACTCTGATTATATCGGGGTTTTCACCTGGGATTTCCCCGATCTCGTGTCCACGGGAATGTCGATTTCCCGATGCGCCAAACGTCGATGGCGCTTGATCTCTGCCACGTGTCCTTCTAGATGGATGGCCCCGATTATGTCGGGATTTCACGACTTACGCTGCTCCAACTCACACGACCTCGAGAACTCCGATTTCCCGATGGCCAATATCCCGACTGCTAACTTTCGTGCAGCTTCCACAGATCTGACGGCTGTTGGGATTGCTTCTCAGATCTTATGGCTCAAACTTGTTCTTCTCGTGCACTCCTCCTCCTGAGGCTAACCTCCGCGCAACTCTTCCCGATCCGACGGCTGACGGGATTTCTCTTATGAGATCCGACGGCTATCGGTCCTCCTCTCCTGTGCGTTTCTTCCAGAGCTCCCTGGACGTAATTGTTCAACGGTCTAGATCTGCTTTCTCCTGTCGATCTAACGACTGCTGTCGCTCCCTCCTGAGCTTCTACGTTTCCTTCCTTCCTATGCTTGGAAGAATCTCCAAGTTTCAAAGGCCTCAACCTTTGTCTTAATACTCTGCGAGCCCCTCGAACTTGAGTCTCGCTACGCGTATAAACGCTTACTCCTTCTGAGCTTTCCTTGCTTTGAATCCTTGGTGGATTCTTCGACTTCTGCACTCCTGTAGAGCCTTCACACACCAACGTTATATCTCTTATGAGCTTGCATAAATACTCAGACCCCTTGGGGAATTTGGTCCTTCTTCTCCCTTAGATGGAGAATATCGACGCCTTCCTGGCTTCCTGCTCAAGCAACCTCCGTGTTGAGTCTTTCTGGGTATTCAGCAACCCAATATAGGTCCCTCAGTGGACTCTTCTTTCCACTTCAGAACTCCAAGAGTTGTTCCTCCTGTGCTTGCCTGCACATTTACTCAACGCCCTCTTGGCGGAGTCTCTTTCCTCAGAACGCTCAACAGTCTTGGGTTTCTTCCGTGCAACCTATGCACTCGCTCGATTCCCTTCTGGCAGAGCTTCTCAGAATCCTCAGTGATTCTGGGCTTCCTCAAACTCTCAACGGAGTTCTTCTCCAACGCAGCCCGTGCATATGCTCAATGCCCACTTGGCAGAGCTCCTACAGAATCCTCAGTGGTTCTGTCTGCAACTGTGTCTCAGCCACACAGCCTTGTCTCCTGAGGTGTTCAACAACCTCACAGGTCTTCTTATCATGAGTTAATGACTTCAGTCTGTGCCTCAACACGTCTTTGTCTGATTCCTCACAAGTTCAGAAATGCATCCTCTATTCACGGCTATCAGAACCTCAACGTCCTATCATACCCTCCTGGTATGAAGCCTCAAAGACCTTCAACCCTGAAATCAAACAAACCCTGCAAATGCACAACTACATCATACATTCACAATATAAAAGGAACACACATAGACATCCATATAAGACAGAATAATGCAGGAAAAATTGTTGTTCGTATTAACAATGGCAAATGCCTGTATATTTTTACAAGGTGCTCCTGAGCTCTCTCGGCTCCTCTCTACTCTCTTCTGCTTTACATGCATACTAACTCAAAATGAGATCTGAATATCTTTTTTACGTGAGGGCTCATTCCTCCAGGTTCACCTACTCTATTAATTTACAATCAATGGTTGTCTAGTTTGCTATCCAGAGCTAGATCTCAGTCGATCTACAATAAATGCCTATTTTATCTACAGCCTGCACAAAGGCACGGCTTCTATGGCTCACCAGCCTAAGACATTTAATTTACATTCAATTCAAATTTTGGATGAGGCTGCACCTCCCTTCAACCTTTGAATGCGTGCGCGCTGACGTGGCTGGCTAGCTGGCTGGCTGCATGGAGAGATGCTCCTGCATCATAGGGAAATCCCCTATACGAACGGAGAGCATTGACGTTCTGACCCATCGGGTTTCGGGGTTTTGGGTAGCACGAGAACCGTGCTCACAAGTTTCGGGATAACGCAAAACCCGATTTCCCGAGAAGATTGCCAGGAGATCAATAGAGTATCCTGTGGGTGACAAAAGATTCTGATACAGAATCTGAAGGGCATTGTAGCTCTTCGGGCCTGAGAAGAAGAAGGTCATGGTGGGAGTATACGTGCCCGGGGTGGCGCGTTGACATCAACTTGCATCTTCCAGTACGGCCTCTGCGTATGGATTATGTCGCTTCCTTGATGTTTATCTTTCCACGCCTTGATAGATAGAATCCCTGCGATCCTTTCGATGAGTTATCCTTATGGCCCTAGCATTCTTTTACTATTGTCAGCCTATTTATAATGGGATCCCAAGATGTAAAAATATTTAACTTCAATCTGCGTTTGTTTCTTGTTGGATTTACTTGTTTTATTTACTTGTGCGACTGTCATTATGTCATTGATGTAAAATATTACCCCTGCGATTGTAATTATGTAACAAATGTGTAAATATTACCTCTGTTGTTGTGATTAGGTAATGGATGTAAAAATATTACGTAGCGATTTTACTTCTCACATAGAATTCTCCCTTGGCATTGCATTCATTTTTTCACAGGGATGTATTCATTTTTTTTGACTCAGTTTTAGTCTCCATTGTTGATTGTTGTATTGCTTAATATTTTAGACAACGATGATTACTAGGCTTGACTACAGATTTACCCATCTCTTAGCAAAAAAAAATTTAATCCTTTTAATTCTCATGAACCGTGAATTTTAAATTTTATTACCAAAATGTTATCATGATGGATGTTATGAAAGTGTAATGTACTACGACGATCTCATTTGATTCTAATCCACTATCCTTATTTGCGTTTAAATTCCTTTAATGCACAATAATCACATTCTAATCTCACTATAACTCTATGTAGAAGTCTAGTATATAAAGTCTGGATATCACCTAAATCTATAAAATGAACATTGAAATCCTCTTACCAAGTTTATAAGGATACCCAAGGACATTATTCTTCTCAGTGTTGAGATGAAAGGTTGAGATTATGAGTTCTGTAACGAAATCGATTGAGTTGTTTTTTTCTTCGTGTCAATTTTCCTGTACACATCAGATCAATTCAGGATGGATGCATATGTTTTCAGAAATTGAAATTTGATAAATGATAAGATATTTTATAGGTGTAATGTGTGAACTGTGGACTCATGGGCTTTCTCTTTAGCACTTGCTTAGTTCTTCCCTTGTGACTCAAGCTCAGGATTACATATGACTTGGTTGACTTGGAGATTTGGTTGCAACTGGAGTTTAGATAATAAACCCCATACTTTAGAACTATTGCCAAACTTTACATCCGACTGCATTTTAGAATGGAACGACAAGGATGCATTTTCGGTTCCTTCTATATCTGCCCTTTTTCTTCATTGTTTTTCAATCGTCATTTGGCTTTCTCGGTGAGTGTTTGTGATGACAGTGAGTTGTTTGGATGCCGTAGTGATATCCTCCTCCTTAATTGTGACCCAACGATTTTTGTTCTGCGGTTTCATCCGTTTCATGATGGCTTGATCCCCTACATCATTACCTGCACCCTTCCTCACCAAGACTGCTCACTGTTGGTGGAGATACTCTGTGAATTTACCCATGTCTTTCCTCTGCAAGAATGCTCACTATTGGCAGAGATACTTTGTGAATTTACCTGCGTCTTTCCTCTGCAAGAACGCTCACTGTTGGCAGAGATTTTCTGCGAATTTACCTGCATCTTTCTTGATCTTTGAGTGTGACCTTACTTTATTCTACCTTAAGTTGAGGAATTTTCAGTTTATTATGCATTTTTGGCTGTTATTGACCTATCACTTGAATGCGTAGTCACCGGATATTCACACTGCTACTTATACATTTTTTATTAATAGCGTTTCATGCTTGAAACATTGAAGTTCTCCCTTAGGGATTCAGAATGAATTTGAACCATCGAATATTAGTGCGCCTTCATTTTGGGCTTTAAATGTTAAAACACTACCACATTGTTTTCCTATTTGGGGATATTTTTGTTGTTGTTAATATTTCAGTATCAATGTATAGCACTCTCGTGTGTTTGAAGTAATTGTTCTTATGAATTTGTCATAATTGGTTCCTTATGTCTCTTAGTTGTCCGTGATTATATTAAGGTTGCAGTTAATTCTCTACATTGATTCAATCAATTATTCTATCCTTAAACAAAATGTTTAACCTTGAGAGGTTGAGATTAAACTAATATCTTTATTAAGTGGGTATCTTAGTTGTCTATTAAAACAAAACGTTTAACTGGAGTGATATGATATTAAAAAGAATATCTTGTCTAGTGAGGGATACCCACTCTAGTTGTTAATCCTTCATGTTAGCCTAAATCCAGGAGGCTATCAACATCCAATGGATTCCTTACATAAGTTCCTTCTATAGGATCACCTCGAGGAATAATAGGAGTATTGACAAAGAGTTTATTTAAATCCTTTAGAAGGATTATGAACTTAGCTCCATCATTCTCTGAATAAAAATTTCCTTTAGATGACCCCCTTTAGGGAATTCTTTATTGCTTCGAGCCTTTTGTTGTGTATGTGTTTTCGAAAAAAAAAAAAAATATCACTTTTCGCTTCATTTAGAGTCATACAGTAGGGTCCGTTACATATGGTATCAGAGCGGGGTTCAACCCTGCGACTGTGGATCGCCATGTTTCCACTGCAGTAAACCTTTGAGTTGACTTAGCACTACTAAAAACTTTAACGTGTTCTTGTGGTGATGTCTATTAGAGGATGTCACAAAGGTTTGTGGCAGGTGTCGTGGACGGAGGTGTGATGCCTCCATAAGTGTCACGCCCTCAGAGTCTAACCCCAAGGGGAGGAACGAGTCCTTGGGCTGGATCTAATTTTATAATGGATGATGATGGTTGACAAGGTTATTTAGGGGAATGTGAGAGGCCTTGATTCACCATCTGTACTGAGATAAGGCCAGGGCACCTGTACCCCGGAGGGTTCGCAACGTGCCCAGCCAGTACCGTTAGTTTTTGCTTTGAACTTGAGATGGTCAATTTCTGAGTTCTTTGGTGCCCCGGATGACACACCCACCAAGGCATGGTGGGAGAGTATGGTAATGTGCTTGCACTTTGCAATTATATTCCAACACGAAGGTCCGCATGGTGGTCCTCTACTAAAGGGGAGTGCCCTTCCATGGCGGAAGACACTCCTATCATTTTTATTATGACTATAAAAGACGTGTCTTGGGAACTGATCGAGGAACAATTCCAGGTGAGGTATCTTTCTGAGGAATTCGTTGAGCATCAACTCAACGATTTCGACACCTTGCGACGAGGAAGCCGCTCGATGGTCGAGTATGAGGCCCATTTTGGAGTGGCTTTGGTTTTCTTTGCACCAAATTACCCAGAAACTTAAGGTCAAGAAGTTTGAGTTGGGTCTTATTGTTAGAATTCAACTTCTACTTCGGGTACCAGGATTACTGAATCGAAGAAAGTGTGTTGGACTTTGGGGAGACACCGTACCAGCGTGACTACCCAGAGGAAGGGGCCAGAGCATCTGTATTAGTCGAGCCCACTACCATGGGAGTTTTGGGCAAGGCCCATCAGATTCATGTAGTGGTGAATAACCACCAGGCAGAGCACTAGTCGACTGTTCTCGAGATGACAGGTACCATCGCTGACCAGACCCTTAGTATTTTGATAGATCCCGGTGCTACCGAGAGTTTCATCTCTGGTGCAATGCTAAAAAAAAAAGGATTAAGGTAAGGGTGGTCGAACAGGATAATTTTATCTTAGTAGAGATGGCCTCGGGAGCCAAACATAAGGTTGGAGGAAAGGTTATGGGTTTTTTCCTTAACCTGGGATATTTTGTCATGAGGGCCAACCTGTACGTCATGATCCTAGGATCTTATGATGTCGTGATTGGTATGGAGTGGTTGGAATTGCATGAGGCGATACTCAACTGTAAGATGAAACGGTTGAGCTTGGTCGATGACAAGGGACAAAGATGGGTGATTGTAGGATGGAACGAGGGAGTTTCCCTAAGGTTCGTCTCTTCCTTACAGCTACGAAAGAGCATGCGCCAGGGGTGCAAGTTTTACGTGATAATTGCTTTAAGAAACAAGGGAGTAGCTGAAGGTCTAGAACACATTCCAGTGGTGAGAGAATTTGCGGACGTATTTCCTGAAGAAGTTACCTAAGATGCTTCCAGAGAGGGATTTGGAGTTTAACTTAGACCTAAAACTGGGGACTGAACCGATAGAAAGAATGCCTTATCGGATGTCAACCCGAGAGTTACAAGAGTTGAGAATGCCACTAAAGGAGTTGCTGGACCTGGGACTGATACGTCCTGGTGTGTCACCGGGGGTGCACCTATTATTTTCATACATAAGAAGGATGGTTCGTGGAGGCTCTCCATTGACTACCGTCAATTGAACAAGGCCATGGTCAAGAATCAATATCCATTGTTGAGGATTGATGATCTGTTTGATCAAATGAAGGGCGCGACGGTGTTCTCAAAGATCAATTTGCGATCAGAGTATCACCAGTTACGGATTAAGGAAGATGATATCCCTCAGAATTCCTTTAAGACGAGGTTTGGACATTATGAGTTTACTGTTTTACCATTTGGACTGACAAATGCCCCAGGGGTATTTATGAGTTTGATGATTGGGGTGTTTCGTGAATACTTGGACAAGTTTTTCCAAGTATTCATTAACGATATTTTGATCTACTCTCCGATGATGGAGGAGCATGATGAGCACTTGCGCTTGGTACTACAGTGTTTGCGAGAGCACAACTGTATGGGAAGTTGTCCAAATGCTCATTTTATCAAACGAAGATTCACCACTTAGGGCATGTCATCTCCGGTGAAGGCATCGCCGTGGATCCTACCAAGGTCAAGGCTATCATGGAATGGCCTGCACCGATGAATGTCCCAGAAGTGCGTAGCTTCATGGGTTTAGCAGGATGCTATCAATGGTTCGTTGAGGGATTTTTTAAGATAGAAGGTCTGATCATAGAGTTGCAAAAGAAGAACAAGAAGTTTGTATGGACCGAGAAATGCGCGGAAGCATTTCGGAGGCTCAAGGAATTGTTGAAAACAACACCAATACTAAAGTTCCATGACATGGACATGCACTTCTTGGTATGCACTAACGCATCCAAGGAAGGCTTAGGTAGAGTCTTGTTGCAAGACAAACGAGTGATCAGTTACATTTCGAGGAAACTGAGAAGGCATGAGGAGAACTATGCGATGCACGAATTGGATTTGCTAGGCATCGTATATGCCTTGAAGGTTTGGGGACACTACCTTGTTGGACGAAAATTTGAACTAAAGACTGACCATTGTGGACTACAACACATCTTTACGCAAAGCGACTTGAACGCACGACAACAATGTTGGTCCGAATTGTTTAGCGAGTACGACTTTAAGATTACACACATAAAAGGCACCGTGAACCGAGTGGCAGATGCATTGAGTCAGAGACCATGCATATTTTCGACGCTGTCGCTTCAAATGAATCTACATGAAAAGATTCTAACTTTACAACATGATGATGACTGGTACAAAGACGTCGAGGGTTTTATCGGGCAAAACACAATGATGGTACCATGATTTGAAGGATTTTTCGTTTGATAGCGACAGATTGTTGAAGTTTAAAATTGGATCTACGTACCACCGAACAACAAGTTGAGGATGTTGATCCTGAGTGAGGCTCATAGAGCAGTTTACATGGCTCACCTAGGAGCCACGAAGATGAGGGAAGACCTTAAACCCTTATTCTTCTGGAAGGGAATGAAGGAAAACATTGTCAACTATGTGGTCAGATGTCTAGAATGTCAACAGGTAAAGGATGAACATAGACACCCAGCAGGATTACTACAACCACACGCAATTCTGGAATCAAAATGGGAGGTTATTTCGATGGATTTTATTGTTGTATTGCCACTGACGGCAAGGAGACATGACTCGATTTTCGTAGTAGTCGACACTCTAACGAAGAGTGCTCACTTTATTCCTGTGCGTACGACGTATTAGGCACCTGAAATAGCTAGAGTTTTCATCAGTGAGATTATTAGGCTGCATGGTGTGCCTAAGAGGACTATATCTGATCAAGGATTGATGTTTACTGGACGATTTTGGACGAGTTTCCAAGAGGCCTTGGGAACGCAACTTAACTTTAGTACTGCTTATCACCCGGAAACTGACGGGGAAATCGAGCAAACGAACCAAACCTTGGAGGACATGTTGCGCATGTACGTGATGGACCAACAAAAGTGTTGGGAAGAATTCTTGCAACTAGTGGAGTTCGCTTACAACAACAGTTACCAGAGCACCATTAATATGGCGCATTTCGAGTTTCTTTACGAGTGACCATATCGGACGCCTTTTAGTTGGGATTGGCTTGAGGATAGTGTCTTAGTGGGACCAGAAATGATCCAAGAAGTGGAAGAGAAGATGCAACCAAAAGACAAAGGATTAAGGAAGCACAGGATCAACAGAAGAGTTATGCTTATGCGCGCCATGTCGACCATAGTTACGTTATGGCGATCGAGTATTTTTGCGGGCGAAACTGCATAAGAGTTCGATCAAGTTCAAAAAAGAGGTTGTAGTATCTCCTACGATATTGTGGAAAAAAGAGGCCCGTGACCTTTTGACTAGCCTTGAAGATTTACGAGGCATATGAATGATGTCTTTTACGTCTTTGTCTGAGACATTATAATTAGTGATCCTACACATGTTTGACTGGAGCACCCTGTAGTTTCGGATGAGGCTGCGCTCATGGCTAAGCCAATACGCATCTGATCCAGGTGGATATCGGTGGCCACCCACCTTTTCCAAATGGCTCAAAACAGTTTTCTGGCCATTTTAGCAATTTACTATTTTTAGCAAGTTTTAACATCCGGGGCCATTTTAAGGGTCCAAATGAAGGTTTTTCGAGATCTAGGTTCTCAATGATAGCTAAAGGAATGATTGAGCCCCCAAAATGAATCTCCTCGATAATACCTTTCCAACGAGCTATCACACGCCTAAAACAGAGATCGCATGCAAAAGTTACGACCCCGAGAAGTTGATTTACTCACTTACCCAAACGGGGCCCACATGACTTTTGGCACTTCATCTCCTAGGGTTAGGTTTTTGGATGTCTATGTCTTTTGGCATTCCTGTCTATTGTAAAAGGGCCTTCCGAGCCTCATTGTAATCATCTTCTTGCGAATGCGAGTAGCCGTCACATCTCTTCTCAGAGATAAGCTGCCACCATTCTAGCGAGTCTTTCACTCTGTATTTTTACAGTCTCTGTACATTTCTTTGATTAATAGAAATCGTGTATTACTGTATATCTATGTTTATGGTTGCATCTCTGATACATTTCTGTTATATTATTGAATATATTCAATATCTATGTGCATTTCTTTATTATATCTCCGCTCTCATTTTGTGTCGAAAATAATTCAGATCAGTGTTGATCTAGGTGGATATCGGTGGCCATCCACCTTTTCCAAATGGCTCAAAACAGTTTTCTAGCCATTTTGACAATTTACTATTTTTAGCAGGTTTTAACTTCGGGGGCCATTTTGAGGGTCCAAATGAAGGTTTTTCGAGATCGAGGTTCTCAGTGATAGATAAAGGCATGATTGAGCCCCCAAAATGAATCTCCTCGACAATACCTTTCCAACGAGCTATCACACGCCTAAAACGGAGATCGTATGCAAAAGTTACGACCCCGGGAAGTTGATGTACTCACTTACCCAAACGGGGCCCACATGACTTTTGGTGCTTCATATCCTAGGGTTAGGCTTTTGGATGTCTAGGTCTTTTGGCATTCTTGTCTATTGTAAAAGGGCCTTCCGAGCCTCATTGTAATCATCTTCTTGCGAATGCGAGTAGCTGTCACATCTCTTCTCAGAGATAAGCTGCCACTATTCTAGCGAGTCTTTCACTCTGCATTTTTACAGTCTCTATACATTTCTCTGATTAATAGAAATCATGTATTACTGTATATCTATGTTTATGGTTGCATCTCTGATACATTTCTGTTATATTATTGAATATCTTCAATATCTATGTGCATTTCTTTATTATATCTCCGCTCTCATTTCGTGCCGAAAATAATTCGGATCAGTGTTGATCCAGGTGGATATCGATGGCCATCCACCTTTTCC